>UESW01004437.1:0-187038 GCA_900491605.1 Calamus simplicifolius | reverse complement strand
AAAAGAACTGATGAACACTAATATGGCTGAAGGAACTCCTGTCAGGGATCATGTTCTAAAGATGATTAGTCTTCTGAATGAACTGGAGATCCTTGGAGCGGAGATGGATGGGGAAACCCAGTTGATATCATTCTCCAGTCCCTACCTGATTCTTTTAAGCAGTTCTGCCTAAATTACACCATGAACAAAATGAATTTTTCACTGGCAGAGCTACTTAAAGAACTTCAGGTAGCAGAGAGTTTCATTAAGAAGCCTGCAGTTGCTATGGTTACTGAAAAAGGTTCTTCTTCAAAGTCTCATGCTAAGAAGAAAAAGGTTCAGAAAAAGAAACAGCATCAGGCCCCACAGCCCAATGGGAAAAAAAAAAGAAGGGAAAGTGCTTCGTCTGCAAGCAGCCAGGTCACTGGAAGCAGCAATGTCCAGTTTGGCTTGCCAGGAAACAGGCTAGAGGTATATCTCATTCACTTGTAGTTGAAACTTGTTTAGTGCTGTTATCTACCAGTGGCTGGTGTGTAGATACGGGAGCCACTAATCATGTTTGCAATTCTTTGCAGGGGTTCCAGCAGACCCGGCAGCTAAGTGATGGGGAGATTTACATATTTCTGGGAGATGGCACGAGAGTGTCAGTAGTTGCAGTGGGAGATTTTAGCTTTTCTTTTAGTAGAAATAGAATTTTAATATTAAAGGACTATTTTTTGTACCTTCAATTAGAAGGAATTTAATTTCAGTTTCTAAGTTGGTTGATGATGGATATTCAGTTTATTTTAATGACTCCGTTGTTATTAAGAAAAATAAACATTTTATCTGTTCTGGTACATTGGTGGATGGTCTTTATATTATTAATCCTGTTTCTCCTACTGTGCAACTAAATGAAGTGAATAACAATAATAGACCATGTAAGAGAAAACATCCTTCTGAAATGAATCAAACTTATCTTTGGCACTTGCGCCTAGGTCATATAAATCTAAGACGGATTTCTAGACTGGTTCAAGATGGACCATTAGGTTCATTGGAAGTAGAGGCACTACCGGTCTGTGAATCTTGCTTAGAAGGAAAAATGACCAAGCGGCCATTCTCGGCCAAAGGCAATAGAGCTAAGGAGATATTAGAATTGGTTCACTCTGATTTGTGTGGCCCAATGAACATCCAAGCTAGAGGTGGTTTTGAGTACTTTGTCACTTTTATTGATGATTACTCAAGATATGGGTATATTTATCTGATGCGCCGTAAGTCTGAATGCTTTGAAAATTTTAAAATTTTTAAGGCAGAAACGGAGAACCGTCATGGTAAAAATATCAAGACACTACGATCCGATCGTGGTGGCGAGTACCTCTTAGGGGAGTTCACAGATTACTTATTAGATGCTGGGATTGAATCCCAGTTGTCTGCACCTAGTACGCCACAGCAGAATGGTGTAGCTGAAAGAAGGAATAGGACTCTTATGGATATGGTTAGATCTATGATGAGTTATTCAGACTTACCTATTTCGTTTTGGGGATATGCATTAGAGATAGCTGCATATATTCTTAACTTGGTACCATCTAAGTCAGTACCTAAGACACCCACAGAACTGTGGACTGGGCGCAAGCCTAGTCTAAGACATGTTCGGTTTGGGGTTGTCCAGCACATGTACTAAAAGGTAAACCAGATAAGTTGGAATCAAGGACAGATGTATGCTTCTTTGTTGGATATCCTAAAGGAACAAAAGGTGGTTTATTTTATTGTCCTAAGGATCAGAAGGTCATTGTTAGCACCAATGCCCGATTCTTGAAGGAGGACTATATTATAGACCACAAACCCAGAAGTAAAATTGCTCTAGAAGAGTTGAGAGGCGATAAAACTAGACTGGCTCCTTTAATACCAATAGTACAAGCAGAAACACCACAAGAAAGTGGGTTCCCAAACTTCCCAATAACTATTCGTAGTGGGAGAAGTATAGTAACACGAACTGACCCTGAACTGGTACAAAAGGATACCATTAATGCACCAGTTTCAGAACCAGTGCAGGTTGATGGAGCACAAGGATCAGAGTCAGATCGTATTACTACAAGCACATACAATCAGGTTGTGCCTCGTCGTAGTGGGAGGGTTGTAAATACACCTAAACGGTATATGTTCCTTGGAGAGTCATATGACAGAATCTCTGATGAACTGGATACTGAACCCAGTAGCTACAATGAAGCATTACAGGATAAAGATGCAACTCTTTGGCAAAATGCTATGAAATCAGAGATAGAGTCTATGCACTTTAATCAGGTCTGGGATCTTGTAGAACCACCCGAGGAGTAAAACCCATCGGATGCAAGTGGATCTATAAGAAGAAGAGAGGAGCAGACGGGAAGGTGGAAACCTTCAAGGCTAGGCTAGTTGCAAAAGGTTTTACTCAGAAAGAAGGGATCGACTATGAGGAAACCTTTTCACCAGTAGCTATGCTTAAGTCTATCCGGATTCTCTTATCCATTGCAGCTCATTTCGATTACGAAGTTTGGCAAATGGATGTCAAGACAGCTTTCCTTAATGAAAATCTTGACGAGTGCATTTACATGATGCAACCAGATGGTTTTATAGTAAAAGGCCAGGAGCACTTGGTGTGCAAGCTTAAGAGGTCCATTTATGGACTTAAGCAGGCATCTAGATCTTGGAATACTCGTTTTGATCAAGCTATTAAATCTTATGGTTTTGATCAAAGTCCTGACGAGTCATGTGTGTACAAGAAGCGTGATGGAAAAACTTTGGTGTTTCTGGTGCTATATGTGGATGACATCTTACTTATTGGAAACGATATGGGAGTGTTATCTTCGGTCAAGGTATGGTTATCTGAACAATTTGATATGAAGGACTTGGGAGAAGCAAGTCACATCCTAGGGATCAAGCTTTTGCGAGATCGCAAGCAAAGGATAATATGCTTATCTCAAGCCACTTATATCGATAAAATTCTCACCCGTTTTGGTATGCATAATTCCAAGAAAGGATTTCTTCCTTTCAGGCATGGAATTTCTCTATCTAAGGATCAGTGTCCTAAGACACCTGAAGAGATAGAAAGTATGAAGGCAGTTCCTTATGCTTCTGCAGTAGGAAGCCTAATGTATGCTATGCTATGTACTAGACCTGATATCTGTTTTGCCGTAGGCATGGTTAGCAGATTTCAGTCTAACCCTGGGCGAGAACATTGGACTGCAGTAAAACATATAATTAAGTACCTGAAAAGGACTAAAGATTATATGTTAGTTTACCAAGCAGATAGTCTTGTGCCTATAGGATATACAGATTCGGACTTCCAATCAGATAATAAATCTAGGAAATCAACCTCGGGATATGTGTTCACTTTGGGTGGTGGAGCAATTAGCTGGAGGAGTGTGAAGCAAACTTGTGTTGCTGACTCTACCATGGAAGCTGAGTATGTGGCTGCATCTGAGGCTGCAAAAGAGGCTATTTGGCTAAGAAACTTTCTTTTGGATCTTAGTGTGATACCTTCAGTGCAATTACCTATTACACTTTATTGTGATAATAGTGGGGCAGTTGCTAATTCGAAGGAACCCAGGACCCATAAGAAATCTAAACACATTGAGCGTAAGTATCACCTGATACGTGACATCATGCAAAGAGGTGACGTGCTGGTGACCAAGGTTACATCTGAGACAACCTGGCAGACCCTTTTACAAAGAGTTTAACTTCGAAAGTTTTTGATAGACATGTAGAGGGCATGGGAGTTAGATGTGTACAAGCATTGCTTTGAGTCTAAGTGGGAGATTGATAGAGATATAGACTAAAAGATATGCTTTATGTTATGTCTTTACATTTTAATGAGAATTCATTTTGAGCAATGTGTGCCATTTACTATATATGTGCATGTGTCTAGTATTTACAAAGAGTATTTGATCTAGTGTGTAGAGTACGGCTTACACACAGAAGACTAGATCATCGGTTCTTTTGGAATACAAGTTTATTGTTCACAGTTTTAGATGGAATTGGACACACCATCAGTAGAACTGTAGCACAAATTTTTAGTAGGTCTGTCTTGACTACGGGAAATGGTTTATTCTAACTATTTGTGCTAGTACACTTTGTGTGTATTGAACAGGACCCAGTTGAGTTAATTATTTTATACTGACTTTATAAAATAATTTAAAACTCATGAATATTATGATTACTTATGCTCTTAATCCGAATTCTATTTCTAGACACGTGTATGTAGTGATTATTGCTTTGATTACACATAGAGTGAGATTCTAGATGAGTCAATAAACTCAGTGGGTTGGGCAATAACATTATATATATGGTGAATATTAATAGTTGAAGAAATCACGTCCTGTTAATTTGGATTGATGATATCCCCTTGAGAAAGCTTATAAGTTTTGATTGTATCAAATCTTGCAAGTGGATTTTGAATCCGATACATCAAATAAGTTAAGTGGATAAGTCTCAAGGATAATAACAGCCAATTAAATTATATTGTCAGTAATTAAATTTAATTGGTGGATATCTGTAATCTTAACGTGGGGAGATAATAAGTATTTAATATTAAGGCTCGAAAATATAAATTCGAATATGATTAGGAGTACAATTATAATTCTTTAGTGGAATGAATTGTAATTTACGTAATTGAATCCTAACCCGGGGTAGGATTGGGAGATTTAATTACGTGGGAAGTCCTTTTCATATTTGCTATTGGTCCCTGTTGTAGCCCTATAAATACCCTCTCAGTTGGTTGCTAGGGTTAACATTTTTAGGAAAAAGAAAAACAAGAAACCCTAGGTCGTCTAAGAGATCCCACCATCTTGTGAGAGAAGGAAGGTATTTTTGGGAATACGGCGGAAGGCTAAAAGGTTGAGGTCGAGCAATCGAATCAAAGTGTTCTAAAGTTCAAATCTGAAGGTATGATCTTATACTCATAGATTAGAACGGTAAAAGTTTTTTTGTATTACTCATATACGCTATAGCCATGATCTTGGAGGTATTCCGCGCTCCCCAACACTTAGTGGATCTCTTTTTAGGGGGTAAAATATTCCTTCACTTCGATACAATGGCTATTTTTAACCAGGCCAACCTTATTTGTCCGCATGCTTAGCTCCCTCATCATCCTAATTAAGTTACAATATACTATAACCATATTTTCTGCGATCTGAATTTTTTTATAAAACAATTCCCGCTAATGTATCTGCATTTTGACTAAATTTATCCATGAATAAGTGTACGGAATAGAGTTTGTCCCCTGGCTATCCTAGAGATATCCCTTGACTATCCCATTGATCATATCAATGCAAAAAGGTAAATCCACAGGATAACTTTTTTTTACTCTTATTTGGAGGGATAACCAGCTATTCCTACATTTTCTAGGAAATAAATTGAAGGGATATCCCATGGTAACTATGGTTAACTATGGATTATCCCTTTGGTTAACTTTATTTCCAGCTATCCCTTAGGTAGTGTTTGATAGAAAAAATATTATCCATGGATAAGTGTACGGAATAGAGTTTATCCCCTGGTTATCCCTAGGGATATCCCTTGACTATCCCATTGATCATATCAAATGCAAAAAGGTAAATCCATGGGATAACTTTTTTTTACTTTTATTTGAAGGGATAACCAGCTATTCGTACATTCTCTAGGAAATAAATTGAGGGGATATCCCATGGTTAACTATGGTTAACCATGGATTATCCCTTTGGTTAACTTTAGTCCCAGCTATCCCTTATAGTTATGACTTTTGGGAATAAGAGGGGATATCCCCTCTTATCCCCTCTTATCCCCTATTTCAAACACTACCTTATAGTTATGGCTTTTGGAATAAGAAGGGATATCCAGGGGATATCCCCTCTTATCCCCTATTTCAAACACTACCTAAGGTAGTGTTTGATAGCCCAAAAGCTATCCCTAGATAAATGTATGGGATAGCATTTATCCAGAGGATAGCTGAGGGAATAAGCATTTTTTTAAATTACAAGTCTGCCATCAAGGGATAACTTTAGTTGTTCCTAGGTTCTCTAGGGAATAAGTTCAGGGAATAACCCATGGTTAACCATAGTTAACCATGGGTTATCCCCTTTGGTTAAATTTTTCAGACCTATCCCTTCTAGCTATAGCATTTGGGAATAAGAAGGGATATCCAGGGGATATCCTTCCTTATCCTCCATATCAAACACTGACTAAGTGTTTGAGATATCTATGCTATTCTGTCTTTCTCTTTTTACTTCACAAAATGATTGGCATGGCACTTCCTAATGCCTTTGGATTAGTTTACTAGCAAGCCTTGAAACAAAAACAAAATATTGATGAAACTAAAAGAATCAGGTATAGCTTACAGTGTGAAAGGCATGTTCGAATTATATAAGGCTGCAACTAGGATCAAAGAGTTACAAGTCTAAAACCACCAGAGAGATCAAAAAATGTTGTGGTAGAATGACCCTTAAACTCGCTATAACAAAGCCAAGAGATGATGAGCAGTATACTAACAACCAAACTAAATTCTCCATCAGATCATCCTTAGATGATGCCAAGCATAAATCATCTTGTCCTTGCAATAATTCTTTTGTCAGATTAGCAAATCTTTCACCCACCAAGCACCATCATTCAACTAGCATGGAACAAATACTAGGATGCATAAAATTTTACAATCCACAGCAGATCCGGTCTACGAACAGCACAACAATCTTTCTAAACCATCCATCCACAAAAGACATGATGGAAAACACAAAATCATTCACTGAATCAAGAAACAGATCGATCAAACAACCAACAGCGTCAAAAAAAACACTCTAAAAGGCCAGATCAGATTAAACAAAAGCATCAGACCTGTGGTGGACCAAGAGATGATCGCGCGCCAGAAATGAATTCAATACGATTCTTGACCCAAAACAAACCAGAAGAAGGTAGACTGAAACAGTACCTGAGAAGAAGATCCGAAGGAGAGATGGGAAAGAGAGTGGAACCGAGAGTCGTTTTCAAAATTGGTGTCATTTGACACCGGTTTTGGAAGTTTGGTATCAGAATCAAACATTTTACAGAAAAGGGGTTAAAGAAAATATCATTTCAAATGGCATTTTTTATGGGTTTTTGGCATCGCTAATTCTGAAAAATGCATCGCTAATCCAGTTAACGATGCAACAGTGGCGCAAAAATCAATCGTCGCTTCCAAAATTAGCGACGCCAAGGGTTAGCATCGCTATCTAGCAATGAGATTAGCGATGCCATAACAGCGTCGCTAATCAGCGATTAGCTACGCCATTAAGGCATAGCTAATTTTTAATTAAAAATTAATAATTGATTTAATAACCTGCTCAATAATATTAAATTAAAATGAGAGATATTCACAAATAGAATTCTTCATTAAAAACTAAAATTAAATATATAAAAATTAAATATTTATAATACAAACCAGTAGCACATAATTACAAAAAGAGTAGCAACTATGTATAGTACTCATAAAATATAATAAAATTTATAACTATCAACACTGATCAGCTGAAGAGAGGGTCATTTCAAATGGTATTTTGGTGGGTTTTTTTTGTCTCCCTGTCTATCACGCCCCAGTTCCAAAATTTGAGCTAGTGTGACAACCCGCCGCATGCCAGGCATGCAAGGCGTCTCGAACTTCATCACATAAATCAATATAAAGCAAAAATTTAAATCCTTGATTTATTACAAACCATAATTATCAGTCTTAGGCTACTTACCCTACACACAAGCGAATCTGAACTAAATCAAAATAATGAAACTAAGTTTATTTATAGAAGCTCCGTTTATCCCAATTATCCTTCTTCATTCTTGAGGCTCTGAAAAACATTGTGAGAATTCTATGAGCTCACACTCAATAAGTAAGCCTAATATAATTTCAAAATTTCATTTATCATGCTATCAGCATTTCATGTCATCATATCAAAATAATTTTGGAAGCTTAATTAAATAAACAATACAAGAATATGCGATGTAAACTAAACATTGTTGATACTGTCATCGTTTTTTTTCTTTGTGTCCCACGGCCCTACAACACTCATCTTGTATATCACTCTTAAATATCCCCTAAGAGGAAGGGTCCTGGTACCAGTATTCTGTCATATCATAATCGGTCATATAATAATATGTCATGTAATAATCTGTCCTATGATATCTGTCATATCATAATCTGTCATATGAGAACCGCGGCGACACATAAAGTTTTACTGTCATTATCATAATTACATATTATCATCTCGATAGTAACAACATAATTTTGCAAGATTATCATAATTATATTTAACTGTAGGTTCATAATTTACAAATTAAATAATTTATAAAATTATAATACTTGACTTACTTACCACAGTACGCAAATTTCAATTGATGACCCAGCTAATTGGACACTTATGAACCTACAGTATCATTTTTCAATATTAAATTTCTAAAATCTGAATTATAAAATGATTCTTAAACTCTACCCAAACCACTTCACGGGCCCAACTTTGGGCTCGAATATCTCTCAATATACACCCAAATAGGGAAACAAAATATCCCCGGAAACTAGATTCAATCATGATTCGGGCCATATATTTACTTTATCATTATCGGCCCGATACAGGGCCCAAAATGCTGCTCAAACAGGGCTCCTGAACCGGCCCAATAGGCCCAAGTCAAAATAGCCCAGCCGGCCCAGCTTCTCTCTTTTTTTTTCTTTCTTTACTATTATTCCCCTGTTTCAAACGAAACAGGGGCATACCGTGCCGGCGGCCAGGGCCGCCACCGGCCAAAATTAGGGGCGGCTCGGCCGCCGGTGGCCGGACCAAAGCCGGCCGCTCCATTCCTTCTCTCTCTTTTCAATTTCTTCCGATTCCCTTTTTCCTCTCTCTCTATCTGCAGCGGCTTGGATTCACGCTGGCGACATGGCCGGCCCAATCCGGGGTGGTCCGGCCACCGGTGGCCGGGCCAGAGCCGGCCACCGCCGCGGCCGGCCTCCCCTCTCTTTCTCTCTCCCTAATCTCTCTCTTTCCCCCCTTTCTCCCTCATGACTCGCCATGGCCAAGAAGCGTGCCGGCGGCACGGCCGGCAACCATGGCCGGCCGGACCTCCATCGGACGCCTGTCCGGCGCCGGTGGGGGTCTCCGACCGGAGCTCAGGCCCGGCGAGCGACGGGCACGCCGCCAGGCCCGAATCGAGGATCAAACCGGCTGCAGCTCTCCGCCTCTACCTCTCTCTTTCTTCCTGACTCTCTCTCTCTCTCTAATCCCTTCTCTCTCTCTAATCCCTGGCATGGATAGGGAGACTTATCAGGAGCAGATGCGCGTACGATGATGATAGAAAGAAGGCATTCACGGATGACTGGAAGGAGGTTTCGGTGATCCTTTAAAGGGGATGCAGAGTCCTCAAATCAAGGGATTTAGGACTCTGTTAGTTAGAGATATTTGAAATTCAAATCTTTAGAGTCTATCTTCCCGATCTTGTGATAACTTTCACTAGCAGTTAACGAAATCCTGAGGATTACACTGTCAATAACTCGAGAGGTCTTTCAGGGTCATCCTGAAAGTGCCACCCGAAGTGTCGCTTATATAAACGCAATTCGATATATGGCGCTGAAGCGCCACTTTAGCTCTCGCCCGATGCTTTCTGCTTCCACTTCCACTCTCACGCATGTCGAGAAGACTCTCCCGCTCGTCCCTCATTTCTTAAGGCAAGTGTTCATGGTCCAATCGTGTTTTATATGTGTTACTTGAAAGCTCCATCTGCACCGTGTTTTATTGCATGGGTCTGAACGCCTGATCAATGTTGTTGTGCTTGAATAAGTTGCACCAAAAGATTGATCATCCAATGAGTTTTTTTTTAATTTAAAAAATAAAAATTAAACAAGCCATGGAAAGACCATAACCATGATCAGTATTATTAATCAGATCCAGTTGGCAAAAGTAGATCAATTAAGGACCAGAATGCTCCCAACTTACATTGTTTTGAAGAATTTTCTTAGTGAACTAAAACTGTTCCCTAGTCCATTCTGGGACGTGTGGCTGCAAAAATGTATTATGATATAGTAGAAAGAACGCTGTAAGTTATGTCTTAACTAAGTGCTGTCTTTGCTCACAAACCTAAACTGTGCTATTTAGCAAAACTGCCTGTGTTTAAGTGCTGTCTTTCTGTAGGCTAATTTGATGACTCCAGGTGGAGAATAACACTGCAGTTATGCTTCTTTCGTAAATTTACAGAAAACTAGAGATTATGAGCAATAGCCAATTTGCACCATACTCTAACAAATTCCAATAACAAACAATATTCAGCATACTAGAAAATTCTTTTAATTTTTTTTGATGTTCCATAGATTAAAATATATCCAGTCCAAATGAAAGTAGGACAACTTTTATGACAGCTATGATAGAGGTTGCATGTATTATTGGCATGGAAGATTCACATTCCCTTTTTTTCAAGATAAAATTTTGGATCATAGTTGGATAACTAGTAATATATGCAAGATCAATTGTCCTTGTCACCATCTGAACTTGTGCCAGCTTTTTTCTTTTTTTTTTAATGGGTTGAATGCTAAAATTATATATTTGAAATGTTGTTGTGCAGTCCAAACTAGATGTGTATATTAGAAGACAAGAGGAAAGTAGAAGTTTTTCATTTTTCTTAACTCTTTTGTTTTGTTGGGTATAATGCCTTTTTAATATTTCATTTGCTTATGTTATGTTTTTATTTGCTTAACGCTTTCATTTATGCTATGTTTTAACTTGTTTTGACAAATTAGTACGACATGGCTCACAATGTTTTAGATCCAGGGCCTCGCGATCCTAATATTCTCACTCTGCAAGCCTCGCATAGATCAAACAATATATTTGAAGGCGAGGTGTGTATTATTGATCGATGGTCCTTAATTAGTTGGCATGTGTTTACGTTAATGTAATATATTATTGCAATGAATTATTGCAGGAGTTATCGGTGCTTAGATACCATCGACAGGACACATAGATATGAAAGGAGACACCGAGCATGGCACAATCACGAGTGCAGTATTATTTGGATCAAGTTGGCCTATATATATATCAAATAGGCCAGATTCGACTCGATGTTGGTCTTATTTCTATGCTTGTTGAGGGGTGGTGGCAGGAGACCCACACATTTCGTCTCCCTTTTGGTGAGGCGACCATCACACTACAGAATGTCAAATATTTTGAATAGCTTATGAATTAATGGGTTCGCGGTTACTGGGCTAGATTCGTGTTATACCATCCAGCAGTGGCAGGCTATATTCGTAAGGTTATTTGGGGCTGAACCTCCTGCTGAGGCATTTTTCAAAGGCTGTTTTCGCTTAGGATTCTTCGATCAATTCTATTGAGACTTTACTTGGATGAAGAAGCAGATGATGAGGTTGTCCAACAGTTCATGAGGAGACAACTTCAAATCATTGGTGGAGTGATCCTTCTAAATACCTCTGGATATTTAGTGAAGTTGATATATGTACCCTTTCTGAAAGACCTGAAAGTATTTGCTGCCCTTAGTTGGGGATCGACTTCCTAAGCCTTAACAAAAATCAGCTCTAACTAGCAGAACACTTTTCATCCACAATTGCATAGGCTAGTGGAAATATCGTATTGTCAACATCAGTACTTATCGCAATGAGCATATTTCTCTGTACTTTCCATAAAGATGCATTCCATCAATAGAAATCCGGGCGACAATACCAAAACCTCTCAATGGATGGTTGAAATGCCTAAAATATATAATTTAGGGCAGGTAGAGAAGAACTTGCTTCATTGTAAAAATTCTAACAGACTACTATTCTATGGTTTTCATTATGCGTGTAAGCATGTATTTAAGTAACTTAACATATAATGGTTTCCATTCACCAAATATATCAATCAATGCCTTTTCTTCCATGTCATACTTTAGAGTATGACACAATATAATGAAATTATTCTACCACAGTTGCAATGATAGCTTTAATATTCACACTTGAATCTTTCTCCACAATGTATCGAACAGCATAGCTAATAGCTTGAGAAACAGTATAGCTAATAACTGAGAAATAATGTATTTGTGATCCTGAGTTAAATTACTAAATAAACAAGAGTACGGCCCCTCGTACCTTGTGATATCAAAAATTCATGCTTCTTCAACTTTGTAGCTTGCAACCTCCATTGACAGCTCTGGCCATTACTTGAAAAGGCACATTTCACATACCAGAATGATTTCTTTGACTCCACTGCATTATATGTGTGATACTTCTTAATGTGATAAATTTTACATACTCTCTTCAGTTCATCTTTACTAGTAAACAACAATTCTGTAGCAAACATAGTTATTGATGAATCCCAAAATTAAGAATTAAAAAGGTAACTCTCTTCAAATACTAACACATCCGTCATCATATAAATTCAAGTCATGATAAAATTTCGGTATTTAATCATGTGCAAAGGCTTGATGATTATGCACCTGAGTTGGAATAGTTTCTGGATGACTATATACAGGAATAGAACTATAGCTAGTTTCATAAACTAACATCTCCATGTGACTCTTTATCTTCATCTAGCTCTTCGTCAAGTCATTATGTTCAGGCCAATAGTCATCATCCGCACTATCATCTAACTCAATTACCCGATTATCAGTGTTTAAATGATCTTTACCACATCATCACTCTATCCTGTTGGTATAACTCCTTCAATTATTGAAAAACCCACGGGAGTTCTAACCTATTGCTGAGCTATAGGAGAACTATCTTGAACATCCTCTGTATGACCAACACTATATGGCTCTGAAGCATCATCATTGAAAACATATAATTCAACATACCGATAATCTAAAAATTTGGAAGAAAATATCAACATTTTCTCTACATCGTCATCCTCCTCGATTGGATGAAGCACATATTTTTGATGCATTATTAGAGATCTCCGCATCAATCTCAAAATATTTTTTTGCATTGAAATTTTGAGGATATTATACCCGCTTAACCAACTCAGCATAACATGTTTCCATGGTTAATCTAAAAATTTTGCGTGGAGGTTTGATTATATTGTATCCCATCTAGGCCATGTTCAACTGATCCATCACAATAGAGTAGAACTCTTACAGTTTCTATTTGAAAAATGATGTTCCAAATTTATTTAGATCAGCTACAAACAAACTAAAAATTATATATGCATATATTTTGAAAGTATTTAGCATTTAAATAACAGATACGTATCATTTCCAATCTCATCATCATTCATGTTATAATATTTAAAATAAAAAAACCAATGAAATTCATGTACATATGATTAATAAAATAAATCATTAGAAAAACTTTTAAAAAATTATTCTTCCTCTACACATAAAACGTTATGTGTATCTGAAAATTTTTACTTAAAGTTCTAAGAAAAAAAAAAATTTAAAGCGGGTCTACTTTGCTAGATTGCAAAAAACTAGGTATACTTTGTTAGATTACATTTATAGTTCAACTTTTGCACATATAACCCTAAGTAATAATAACAGCAAATAAAAGAATTTCTATCTCAAAAGAACTAGATATACTTTGCTAGATTGCAAGAAATATGATATATAACTCTTATGAAAGAAATAAAACTAAAAGATCGAGAAAGAGAACCATACCTTAAAAAAAAAGGAGAAGATAGGTGTTTTGGATGACTTGTTGGCTGATCGAGATAAGAGGAGAAGAGAAAAGAAAAGAAGAAGGCCGGTTGGGATTAAGGGTCAAGGAAAAGCGCCATGCAGAATCGAGCTTTTAAAAGCGTCATTCTAAACGGTGCTTCTCAAGCGCCACTCACCCCTTCCTTCACTGGTGCGGCTCTGAGAAAGACATGATGGATATAAAAAATGTTATTTTATATTTTAATTTTTTTTAAAAAAAAAAGTTTGGTTCTGATATCAAACTTGTAATACCGATGTCAAATGACATCGGTTTTGCAAATAGCTCGGAACCGATGTGAGGGAAGATGGCAAAAGATGTGATGACCATTCTCTCTCTCTTCCCCTTACCTTTTTATTTTTTCACCTCCCCTTCAATCCCCCTCTCTCGCTTTCTCTCTTAAATTCAAACTCGCTTTTAATTTGTGGTAGCTTCGCATCGGTATCATTTGATGTGATGAAATTAAATGAAATAATACAAAATGGGTCGAGCAACGGGAAAAAGAACGAAATGGTAGTACCCGCACCGCCTCGATGCCACATGGCATTATAGAATCGATGTTTGTGATAGTGGTCCCATGTGAGGCCTAATTACTTTTTGTCATATGGTAGGATTGATTTCGTAACGTAGTTGGGACGCGAAAGCGTTCGTAGGACCAACCCCGACCGGTGGAACATAAGGTTGCCCTTTCCGGCCAGGATTGCTTCATCTCCTATCAACGTGGGAGCCCCAAAGATCATACTTCGACCATCAGGACCGCTGGTCATCATTTTCTTTGCAATTGATGGATGGCTATGATCCAAGAATCCCTTGATTGCTGTTTGGGACTGTAATCCCCTGGATTGCTTAACTACTCGTGAGAGTTATCACGAGATCCAGAAGATAGACTCTAGATATTTGAATTCCAAGTATATCTAACTACAGAGTTCCTTGATTTGAGGACTCTGCACCGCCTTTAAAAAATCACCGAAACCTCCTTCCCATCATCCGTGAACGCCACTTTTATCGTCATCGTGCGCGCATCTGCTCCTGGTAAGTCCCCTGTCCATGCTTGGGAGAGAGAAAGTTAAAAAGAGAAAGTTAGAAAAAAAAGACACAGGTTCAGGCCCGGCGGCGTGCCCGCCGCCTCGCCGGGCCTGAGCCCCGGCCGACAACCCCACCGGCACCAGGGCGGCGTTCGGTGGGGTGCCGGAAGAGAGAGAGAAGAGCGGTGACAGGAGAAAGAAGCATGGGAAGATTGGTGTAACTGGTGGTCCGATCCTTGGTTCGGGCCCGGCGGCGTGCTCGCCACTTCGCCGGGCCTGAGCCTTGGTCGGCGACCTCCACCGGCGCCGGGCGTGCGTCCGGTAGAGGTCCGGCCGGCTATGGTGGCCGGCCGTGCCACCGGCACGCATCTGGCCACGATAAACAGTGAGAGAGAAAGAGAAGTAGAAAGAAGAAAGTGGGGAGAGAGAGGAGGGGAGGCGCGGCCGGCTCTGGTCCGGCCAACGGTGGCCGGACTGATGCCAATTTGGTCGGAATTGGCATCGGCACCGTAGAAGACGTGCGGGCGATGAAAGAGAAAAGAAAGATTGAGAGAGAAATTGATGAGAGAGAGAGAGGGAGGGGGAGGCTGGCCGCGGCGGCCGGCCCCGATCCGGCCAACGGCGGCCGGCCGCCTCCAATTTGGCCGGCGGCGGCCCTGGCCGCTGGCACAGCTCTCGGCTCCTCTGTTTCAAAAGAAACAGAGGAGGGGGGGAATTTGGGGGCCGTTCAATCTTTGGGCTGTTGGGCCGTTCTGGGGCACTATTTGAGCGGCGTTTTGAGTCCTGTATCGGGCCGAGAATGATAAAGTAAATATATGGCCCGAATCAGGATTGATTCTAGTTTCTAGGGATAATTTTATTTCCCTATTTGGGTATATATTGAGAGATATTCGAGATCAAAGTTGGGCCCGTGAAGTGGTTTGGGTAGAGTTTAAGAATTATTTTATAATTCAGATTTTAGAAATTTAATAATGAAAAATGATACTGTAGGTTCCAGGTATCCAATTAGCTGAGTTATCAATTGAATTTTGTACTGAGGTAAGTAAGTCAAGTATTATAATTTTATTGATTATTTAATTTGTGAACTGTGAACTTACAGTTAAATATAATTATGTTAATTTGGCAAAATCATGTTGTTACTATGATAATATGTAATTATGATAATGACAGTAAAACTGTGTTGCCGCGATTCTCACATGACAGATTATCACATGACAGATTCCCATATGACAGATTCTCACATGACAGATTATCACATTATCACATGACAGATTATCACATACAGATGATAGAATACTGGTACCAGGACCCTTCCTCTTAGGGGATATTTAAGAGTGATACACAAGATGTGTGTTGTAGGGCCGTGGGACACATAAAGAAAAATAATGACAGTAAAATAATGTTTTGTTTACATCGCATATATCTAGTAATTATTATTGAATTAAGTTTCAAATTAATTGATTGATGACATGAACCTATGATAGCATGATAAATGAAATTTTGAAATTATATTAGGCTTACTTATTGAGTGTGAGCTCATAGAATTCTCACAATGTTTTCAGAGCCTCAGGAATGAAGAAGGATAATTGGCATGGAAGAAGCTTCTATTAAATAGACTTAGTTTCATTCTATTGATTTAGTTCAGATTTGCTTGTGTGTAGGGCAGATAGCCCAAGACTGATAATTATGGTTTGTAATAAATCATGGATGTGAATTTTGCTTTATATTGATTTATGTGATGAAGTTCGAGACGCCTTGCATGCCTGGCATGCGCGGTTGTCATCCTAGTTCAAATTTTGGGACTAGGGCATGACAGCTTTAGTGGTATCAGAGCCTGGTTATGACATTAGGGACATATACATGATGACACTTTAGGCAAAACACTAGAGTGACATAGAGACAAATTATAAATTTAAAGGAATCTCAGAAATTATGCTTTGAAAGCCTAACAATTAATGTTTACAGTGATATAATTACAACTAATTTATCAGGAAATAAGAATGGCACGTCGCACTAGAAGTCGACAAAATGATGAGAGTTCCCAGTTGGTAATGCTGGCCAACCGGGAGGTCTGGAAGCCACCGGAGCTGCTGCCCCTGCCAATTCAGTCGGGACTGATCAGCAGCAACTCCAGACCGAGATGCTTCAGGTTCTCTCGGGTATGGCGCAGTCGATGCGGACTTGCAGCACCAGATTTTGCAGGCCTTGTCCGCTCAGCCTACTCACACTGCTCTGCAGACACAGCCTGCCCCTCCTGTTCCACAGACTCAGCCTGACTCTACTGCTCCAAGACCCAGCCTACTCCATCTCAATCCTGATAGGGTTGGCCGCAGCTTTGCAGACTTCAAGAAATTTGCCCTGCCCCTTTCTCTGGATCCACCAACCCTGTTGATGCTGAGCGGTGTGCGAGACATGGAGAAGGCTTTTATGGCCCATGGTAGTCAGGATATGAGCGATCAGATTTGCCACCTATCTTCTCCAGGGAGAAGCCTATGATTGGTGGTTAGTCGAGGAGCAGCGTCGAATGGACAATTATTTCTTGGGAGAGTTTAGAGAGATATTCTTCGACAAATACTTCCCCAGGAGTGTACAGAGACAGATGGAATCAGAGTTTATCAAATTGAGCAAAAGATCTTTGTGGCCCAGTATGAAGTTGAATTCACCAGGTTGGCCCATTTTGCTCCAAATATTGTGACCAATGAAATAGCCAAGGTCACCAGATTCACTGAGGGACTGCGACCCAGACTGAGGCAAGCGGTCAATGCATTTGAGCTTCTCACTTACAGTGCTGTAGTGAATAAGGCCTTGGTGATTGAGAGGGATATGAATGCTGTTCAAAAGGATTGGGAGCTGCGGAAGAAGAGAAAAGGGCCTACTTCTGGCCAATCCTCTGCTCAGGCCAAGAAGAAGGGTGCACAACATACTCCAGTTGAACCACAGAATAAGGAGACTCGTTGCATTCATTGTGGTAACTCCCACCCTGGAAAGCCTTTCCGAAGAGTGACTGGTGCCTGCTTTGTCTGTGGGAAAACTGATCACAAGATTGCTACATGTCCCTTCGGAAGGATCATCAGCCTTCTTCAATTCAAGGAATGAGCCAGCAACAGCAGCAGCAGCCACCGAGGACCCAGGGACGGGTCTTCAACCTCACTCAGCAGGACGCTGCCGCATCTAATTCTGTGGTGACAGGTATACCCTTTAATGTTATATCAAGTATTACATTCTTATCTAGTGCAATGCATTGATAGTTAATTAATAGTAGGTGCAATCCTTAATGTTAAAACAAATTACACTTATGTCAGGAATGATTAAAGTAGGTACTGCTTACGCTCAAACTTTAATTGACCGGGTGCTACGCATTCTTTATATCTGACATCTATCTTGACAAGAATGCATCATTGACACCTATTCCTCTGGAGCAAGAGCTGCATATTGCGCTTCCAAATGGAGATGTTATGAAAGTTGGCACAGTATGCAAATCTTGCCCAATTATCTTGGAGAATAGGAGGTTGAATGCTGATCTCATTGTCCTCCCACTGAAGTTTTTCGATGTTATCCTTGGAATGGATTGGTTGGCCTCCTGTCATGCTTCAGTAGACTGCTTCAGGAAGACTGTCAACTTCAAAATTCCAAGCCAGCCTGAATTCAGTTTTATTGGTGGTCAGAAACACCTAGCCTCAGTGTTCATATTAGCGATGCAGGCTGGAAAGTATTTGATGAGTGGTGGTCAAGGATTTCTTGCTGTAGTCAAGGACCTTCAGCAAGAAGAGACAAAGTTGGAGGATATTCCCATAGCTCGAGATTCCCAGATGTCTTCCCTGAGGATTTGACTAATTTACCTCCTGATCGGGAAGTCAAGTTCTCTATTGATCTAGTTCCTGGAACTGGACCTATATCAAAGGCCCCTTACCGTATGGCCCCGGCTGAGCTAAAAGAACTGAAGATCAACTGCAAGAGCTCCTAGATCGAGGATTTATTAGACCCAGTGCTTCTCCTTGGGGTGCTCCAGTTCTATTTGTTAAGAAGAAGGATGGCAGTCTTCGACTCTGCATTGATTACCGGGGAATCAATAAAGTAACAGTGCGAAATAAGTATCCTCTGCCAAGGATTGACGACTTGTTTGATCAACTTCAAGGAGCCCGGATATTCTCAAAGATTGATCTTAGGTCCGGGTACCATCAGCTCAAAGTCAAAGAAGGGGATGTGCCAAAGACAGCATTTAGAACCAGATATGGCCACTATGAGTTCTTGGTGATGCCGTTTGGGTTAACTAATGCCCTAGCAGCATTCATGGACTTAATGAACAGAATTTTTAAACCATATCTGGATCAGTTTGTGGTGGTTTTCATTGATGATATTCTGATATATTCCAAGAGCCATAAGGAGCATGAGGACCACCTGAGAATCGTGCTACAGATTCTTCGAGAGAAGAAGCTTTATGCCAAGCTGCAGAAGTGTGAGTTTTGGTTGGATCAAGTATCTTTCTTGGGTCATATAATCTCTAAAGATGGTGTATCTGTGGACCCGAAAAAGATTGAAGCTATCACTAGCTGGAGCCGACCTTCCAATGTGGTAGAAGTCAGAAGCTTCTTGGGATTAGCCGGGTATTACCAAAATTTGTGGAGAATTTTTCTCGCATTGCTCTACCCCTAACTCGCTTAACCCAAAAGCGAGTGAAGTTTGACTGGACAGTGGAGTGTGAGGAAGGTTTCCAGGAGTTAAAGTAGCGCCTGGTGTCAGCTCCCATTCTTGTTCTTCCAACAGGATCTGAAGGTTTTACTATATATTGATGCCTCTTGGAAAGGATTGGGATGTGTTTTGATGCAGAATGAAAGAGTGATAGCTTATGCCTCCAGACAACTAAAACCTTATGAGAAGAATTATCCTACTCATGATCTGGAATTGGCTGCTGTGGTTTTTGCTCTGAAGATTTGGCGGCATTATCTATATGGAGTGTCGTGTGATGTGTATACATCATAAGAGTTTAAAATACATCTTCACACAGAAGGAGCTGAATTTAAGGCAGAGGAGGTGGTTGGAACTATTAAAAGGACTATGACCTGAATATACAGTATCATCCTGGGAAGGCCAATGTAGTAGCTGATGCCTTGAGCAGAAAATCCTCTTCTAGTTAGCTGCTATGATTACTTCCCAGCCTCACGTATTGAGAGATCTGGAGAAGTGGGAGGTTGGTCTGAGAGTACAGCAATCTGATGGGCTTGTTGCAGCACTTGTACTCCAGCCGACCTTAGTTGACAGAATCAAGTCCTCCCAATGGAAGATCCAGATCTACAAAGGATTAAAGAAGTGGTACAGTCAGGAGTTCAGAATGAATTTTATATAATGGAAGATGGATCCCTGAAATTTGAAGGGAGACTTTGTGTGCCAAACAGTAAGAGCTAAAGGCTAAATTTTAAAGAGGCTCACTACTCTCCTTATACTGTGCATCCAGGTGGCACTAAGATGTACAGAGACTTAAAGGAAAATTTTTGGTGGAAAGGCATGAAGAGGGAGATTGCTCAGTATGTGGCCAAGTGCTTGGTGTGTCAGCGAGTGAAAGCCGAGCATCAAAGGCCTGGGGACCTCTTCAGTCTCTGATGATTCACAGTGGAAATGGGAAAAGATTACAATGGACTTTGTGACTGGTCTGCCCAAAACCCCTAAGAGCAACGATGCAGTTTGGGTCATTGTGGACAGACTAACAAAATCAGCTCATTTCCTACCTTTCAGAGTTGGGGTCTCTAGTGAAAGATTGGCTAATTTGTATATTGAGCAGATCGTGAGACTCCATGGTGTTCCGGTATCTATTGTATCAGATAGAGATACCAGGTTTGTATCCCAGTTCTGGAAGAGTCTTCATAAGGCCATGGGAACCAAACTAAACTTCAGTACAACCTATCATCCCCAGTCAGATGGACAATCAGAGAGGACCATACAGATTCTGGAGGACATGTTGCGAGCCTGTGTGATGGACTTGGGTGGAGCTTGGGATAACCACTTACCTTTGGTGGAGTTTGCATATAATAATAGTTTCCAAGCCAGCATCCAGATGGCTCCATTTGAAGCTCTGTATGGTAGGAGGTGCAGATCTCCTATATGTTGGGATGACGTGGGGAAAGGAAATTGCTAGGCCCTGAGCTGATTCACAAACAGTAGATAAGGTGCATTTGATCAGGGAGCGTCTTCGTACAGCTCAGAGCAGGCAAAAGAGCTATGCTGATGTCCGAAGAAGGGAATTGGAATTCCAGGTTGGGGATCATGTTTTCTTAAGGGTATCACCAACCAAAGATGTGATGAGATTTGGGATTAAAGGAAAGCTGAGTCCACGTTATATTGGACCTTTTGAGATCTTGAGCAGAGTCGGAGAGGTTGCTTACAGCCTGGCACTGCCTCCGATTCTATCTGGAGTACACAATGTTTTTCATGTATCTATGTTGAGGAAGTATATCTCTGACCCTAGCCATGTCATAGCGTATGAGCCTATACAGTTGAGGAAAGATTTATCATATGAGGAGCATCCTGTATCGTAGATCGCAAAGATCAGGTTCTGAGACGGCGTACTATTCCCTATGTCAAGGTGCAATGGAGTAATCATTCTGAGAGGGAGGCTACTTGGGAACTAGAGAAAGAAATGAAAGAAAAGTATCCACGACTATTTGTATCTTAAAATAGTTAATGATTGAAAACTGTTAGCTTTAGTTGATTGTTAGTCCTTGGGACAAAAAAAATTGGACTTTTAATTTTATCTAATGAAAGTTATCAATTTCGAGGCCGAAATTTTTATAAGAGGGGAGAATGTAATCCCCTGGATTGCTTAACTGCTCGTGAGAGTTATCACGAGATCAGAAGATAGACTCTAGATATTTGAATTCCAAGTATATCTAACTACAAAGTCCCTTGATTTGAGGACTCTGCACTGCCTTTAAAAGATCACCGAAACCTCCTTCCCATCATCCGTGAACGCCACTTTTCATCGTCATCGTGCGCACATCTGCTCTTGATAAGTCCCCTGTCCATGCCTGGAGAGAGAAAGTTAGAGAGAGAAAGTTAAAAAAAAAAAGGAGAGACAGGGAGGAATTGGGTTGAAGAACCCAATCCCTTCCCTGCGTCGACACAGGTTCAAGCCCGCCGCCTCGCCGGGCCTAAGCCCCGGCCGACAACCCCACCAGCACCGGGGGCGGTGTCCGGTGGGGTGCTGGAAGAGAGAGAGAGAGAGAGAGAGCGGAGATAGAAAGAAGCCTGGGAAGATTGGTGTAACCGGCGGTCCGATCCTTGGTTCAGGCTCGGCGGCGTGCTTGCGGCTTCGCCGGGCCTGAGCCTTGGTCGGCGACCTCCATCGGCGCCGGGCGTGCATCCGGTGGAGGTCCGGCCGGCCATGGTGGCCGGCCGTGCTGCGCGGCACATCTAGCCATGATAAACAGTGAGAGAGAAAGAGAAGTAGAAAGAAAAAATTGGGGAGAGAGAGAAGGAGGGGAGGCAGGCCTCGGCGGCGGCCGGCTTTGGTCCGGCCAATGGTGGCCGGACCGACGCCAATTTGGCCAGAATTGTCGCCGGCACCGTGGAAGACGTGCGGGCGATGAAAGAGAAAAAGAAAGATTGAGAGATGAATTGATGAGAGAGAGGGAGGGGGAGGCTGGCCACGGCGGCGGCCGGGCCGTCTCCAATTTGGCCGGTGGAGGCCCTGGCCGCCGGCACAGCTCTCGGCTCCTCTGTTTCAAAAGAATAGAGGAGCGGGGGTGTAATAAGGAATGAATGGGCCATTGGGCCGTTCAATCTTTGGGCCTGCTGGCCGTTTCTGGGGCACTATTTGAGCGGCGTTTTGAGCTCTGTATCGGGCCGAGAATGACAAAGTATATATATGACCCGAATCAGGATTGATTCTAGTTTCTAGGGATAATTTTATTTCCCTATTTGGGTGTATATTGAGAAATATTCGAGGTCAAAGTTGGGCCCGTGAAGTGGTTTAGGTAGAGTTTAAGAATTATTTTATAATTCAGATTTTAGAAATTTAATAATGAAAAATGATACTGTAGGTTCTCAGGTGTCCAATTAGCTGAGTTATCAATTGGAATTTGCATAGTGAGGTAAGTAAGTCAAGTATTATAATTTTATTAATTATTTAATTTATGAACTGTGAACTTACAGTTAAATATAATTATGTTAATTTGGCAAAATTATGTTGTTACTATGATAATATGTAATTATGATAATGACAGTAAAACTTTATGTGTTGCCGCGGTTCTCACATGACAGATTATCATATGACAGATTATCACATGACAGATTCCCACATAACAGATTCTCACATGACAGATTATCACATTATCACATGACAGATGACAGAATACTGGTACCAGGATCCTTCCTCTTAGGGGATATTTAAGAGTGATACACAATATGTGTGTTGTAGGGCCGTGGGACATATAAAGAAAAATAATGACAGTAAAATAATGTTTTGTTTACATCGCATATATTCTAGTAATTATTATTGAATTAAGTTTTAAATTAATTGATTTGATGGCATGAACCTGCTGATAGCATGATAAATAAAAATTTGAAATTATATTAGGCTTACTTATTGAGTGTGAGCTCATAGAATTCTCATAATATTTTCAGAGCCTCAGGAATGAAGAAGGATAATTGGTATGGAAGAAGCTTCTATTAAATAGACTTAGTTTCATTCTATTGATTTAGTTCAGATTTGCTTGTGTGTAGGGCAGATAGCCCAAGACTGATAATTATGGTTTGTAATAAATCATGGATGTGAATTTTGCTTTTATTGATTTATGTGATGAAGTTCGAGACGCCTTGCATGCTTGACATGCGGCGGGTTATCATTCTAGTTCAAATTTTGGGACTGAGGCATGACAGAGACCCAGCAGCAGAACAATGGTCTGCACTTTGTTTTTTAGTTTTAAATTATTGTAGTGAAAAATGAACGTGAGATGAATTAATTCGTGCCCTAATAATAATCCATAAAACAT
The DNA here is from genome assembly GCA_900491605.1 of Calamus simplicifolius. NCBI lineage: Eukaryota > Viridiplantae > Streptophyta > Magnoliopsida > Arecales > Arecaceae > Calamus > Calamus simplicifolius. The sequence goes on along the minus strand of UESW01004437.1, from coordinate 163,447 downwards.
AATCCTGATGTTGGGATGGCAATGTGCGCAAAAAGGACCTCAACCTCCATCTCCATTTTTAATGTCCTAAGCCTATCTTATCGATCCAATTAATCTATTAGTAGATCAAAATTATATAGCCCAATAACTCAAGTAAAATTAATTGATAGCAAATGAACTTAAATTATAAACACTGACATATTATAATATCTCATTCTTATCATGCCACAAACTAATCAAAATTTACTCTAAATTAAATCATTCATGCTATAAGAGTGGCTTCATGCTATGACGAAACTATACAATATAGTTCTATGAGTAATCCTTTACTCATATCCATTAACTTTTGCATATTTGAACCGACTGTGATACCATTTCTAATGTTTCAAGCTTATCTACTGCTTCAATTAATTTATTAGCAAATTAAAATCATGTATCCAAAAATTTAAGTAAAAATTAATTGATAAAAGTTGAATTTGAATTATTAGCACTAGTGTATTACAGCGTTCTTTGAAAAAAAAAAATCTCAATCCTAGTCTCATAGATAGTGTTTGGATGTCAAAAATTATTCCGGGAATAGGAATACGAATTCCCTAGGAATAGCTTATTCCCCTTGTTATTCCAGAGTTCTGTTCCATGTTATTAAGTATAGTTAATGCAGTGATATTCCAAATGATGTTTGGATGATATAGGAATAAGCATGTATTCCGATAGGAATAGATGAAGATTTTTTTAGAAATTACAAAGATACCTCTTCCAATAAAAATGGTTTATCAATTTTAATTTTTAAAATGACTTGAATAAATTATTATTTATTAATAATAATGTAATAAATTAATTATTATTAATAAAATAATAAGAACATACTTAATAAATTATTTATATTAATAAATTAAAAAAATAACATACTTCATTTTTATTTTTTTCTATTAATAAATTTATTTAATTTTAAATTATATATAAATATATTATTTAATTTTAAATTATATTATAAATATTTATTTAATTTATTTAATTTATTTAATTTATTTAATTTATTTAAATAATATAAATAAATTTATTTAATTTATTTAATTTAATTTCATCGGTGCCCTGGAATAGCTGTAGTGGGAATAGGAGCTATTCCATGGGGTACTATGGAATAAGAAATCGGGTATAAGGAGGGTTGACTAGAATAGAAATTCCAGTGGGGCCCACGCTCCTTTTTTCATCTTGTTTGGGGGAATAAGCCGGAATAAGGGCCTATTCGAGGCCTTATTCCTGCATCCAAACACTGCCATAGTGAACAAAGTTATAACTGTACCATGATAAGGGTTGGGTCTAGTTGGGATGTAGTTTTAAATTACTTTGAAATCCGGACTCTTAAAGTCTACCAACCCTTTAAGGAATCAATTTTTTTTTTTGGGGGCATAGGCGGGTGCTCATACCATTCTAGCGTGAGTCGAATCTGATATATCAGAAAATAAAATTTGTTTAAGTACAATAGGAGAATGATCTTCCTACTTTCAGCTCCAGAATCCGGAGTGATAGGCCACTGAGGCAGCAACCTAGTCGGCCGCTGAGTTGGCTTCTCAGTAGACATGTCAAATCTGGACTCTGTATGCATCCTAAAGGGTAACCAAATGTCTTGGATCAAGGGATTGGTTGGTAAGTGGTTATAGGAGTCCTGTCTGAGCCATCGAATGATAGTAAGAGAATCATCCTCAATGAAGAGACTACAAGCACCAAGGATACGAGTGGCATAGAAGATGTCTATCCAAGCAGCATAAAGCTGGGCCAAAAGAACATAAGAGTCAAGAAGATCGAATTCTCTCGCTGCCAACATAGCTTCATCAAATCTACGAATAACAAAGGTCGAACCTGCAAATCTACCCCGAACACTCCTGTCAAAGTTGATTTTGACAAACCTTGAAGGTGGGGGCTCCCAAGAGATGAATACCATATAACGGTGCACTGCCGAGGTAGCAGTAGAACACCAGAGGCCAGGACTATCAGAATCAAGAGCAGTGTGATAGAGTGCGTACTCTGCAGATAAAGAGAAAGCTTTCCTTACAATCCCATGGGGAGATACAATCTCGTTAGTAAAAATAAACAGATTCCGAGATAACCAAATCTAATAAGCTATATAGGTCGAAGTAGTGCCCTGGTACTGAATACCCCTTTGAATATCTTGATGAAGAACGCGCAGAAAAGATATCCATCGAGGACTAGTATCACCCTCCCAAAGGTGGTGTCTCATAATCTGCCATATCTGTATCACTCTGGAGCATGTGAAGATGGCATGATCAATAATCTTCTCCTACAAACCGCACAATGGGCAAGTAGGTTGGATGGTCAGACTCCTTCCAAAAAGTAGGGAGCAAGTAGGAAGACAATCACACGCAAGCTTCAAAATAAAAAGCCTAATCTTGAGATAGGTGGGAAGCTAACAAATCCACGCTGCATCCTTCATGTGTTGAGGCTGTGGCCTATAAATCTCCATGTGGTCCCTGGTAGGAGCACTAGAAATATAAGATTTCCTTCATAATTTGGTGTCAGAGGTATGGCCCGGTATAAGAGGAATAGTGAGGATCTAGTGAAAGAGCTCCTCACCAAAGAAGCGGAACACCGTGGAAGTATGTCAGGCAGGTTCTGAATAATAAAATCATTGACTCTCGTTCTGGAAACATCAACGCTAACAAATATAAATCAGCGGGATAGAAGAAGATCTGCAATAACTTTTAGCACCTTTGACCTTCGTCCTCGCTTTATTTACGGCATGTCACAAACGGCAACAGCACCGTAGAAAAAGCCTTAACCACAGCAAATAGCGTGTTCGTTTGCCTATGAAGAACTGGTTCCGTCAACATCAGTGGACCGAAAAGGTCCGGAAAGCACTTCTAAAACGTAAAGATGAGTTTGGTAAATCTTTAAATCAACTTTTTAGTAAAAATGCTTCTACCAATGAACTAAAAAAAATTCTATTTCACAAAGTTTTAATAACAACCTTCCTTCTAAGGCTTATTTTGAGCCAACAAATCATTTCATCAAATTTAAAGGTTAAAAAATTTAAAACACATAAATATAACATGGTATATTAAAAATATTATTATAAACATCCTATAATTATGTGCATAATATAATAGTATTATAACATACTAATAAAATATTACTATATCATATTTTGTTATGATTTTAATATCATTGTGATAATATATATTACATTATTAGAATAAATACTATTATATGTTCTAATAATATATAATATAACTATAGAATAATGACAAAAAATATTATATAATAATATTACAATATAAATACTATTGTCATTATTATATTACAATATTTCTTATATTATTATATAATAATTTAAATTAAAATAATTTATAATAGTTTTTATAATATGAATTATTGGACATCGAAAATATGCAATATCTTTTTATTATTATATTATTATTTTTTAAAAATATTTTTTATTTAACTATCAAATTAAAATTAAAGGCAAATAATATTTTAAAATATAGTTATCAAATAATAAATATTTTTTATAAAAACTCTCATACCAAAAAGCCTCATAAATAAGGTCTTAGTCAATGAATATTACTGCTCCAGTACATGATATTAGCATAAGTAGCTAACTCAGCCAATTTAGCTAACTACAAAATCTTCTGGTAATGCCAAGATTTTCAAGAAAAGAATTGAGTTCAATAGCCTAAAATAAGATAGAGATTGCTTATGTAACCACCCAAAACCTCCCTTAAAAAAAAAAAAAAATGCTAATTGAAAGATATAAGAGTTCATATCAATTACAATCCAATCATATTACAAATATCATGATCTTATCTGTGATGCCCCTCAAGATACAAGTCATGAATTGAATCCACTATGATGCCACTTACGTATAAAAAAAATACTAGTTAAAATATATTATTTAGATTTTTTTTATCTTATATGAATGTCTAAAATCAATGCAGTACATAATTAATGTGAAACCAAATATATATATATATATATATATATATATATATATCAATAGAAACTCTTACGTGCTCTATTCATTTAAGTTTTGACATTCTTATTATATTAGGGATCTAATCATAAATACTACGATGCAGCAACCTTTTAGTCTACATAGGTTGTACGTTATATTTATTTTAATATTATTTATAATAATTCAGCTTTTCACAAAAGCACTCACCAAAAATATTAAGTTTCTCAATTATGTACTTAAATTTATTTAATATATAATTAATATAAAATTAAATAGATGTCAAACATGGACTCTCATATAAGCATGTGAAGTCTATATTGGCATATATTTTATTCTATATCGATTATATATTTAATTGATATTAAATACAAATTTTTAAATAATATATTTCTTTTTTTTTTCTGTGAGGTCCGAAGATGTATTGCTGCTTTTTTTTTTTTTTTTTGGTATAGGCGGGTGATCACACTAGTCTAGTGTGAGTCAACCCAGATAAATCAGAATAGAGGATTTATTGAAGAACAAAAGGACATGGGTCTTCTGGTTCCAAATCCAAAAATCGGAATGATAGACCATAGAGGCCGCCACCCAGTTAGCCGCAATATTGGCTTTCCGAAAGATATGATGGATCTGGACTCTAAGAACATCCCGAAGGTTAGATCAAATGTCATGGAGCAGCGGGTTGATAGGGACTTGATTGTAACATTCCTTCCAAAACCATCGGATGACAATAAGAGAATCCTCATTAATAAGAAGACACTGAGCATGAAGAATCCGAGTAGCATAGGAAATACCAGCCCAAGATGCATAAAGCTCAGCAAAAGGGACAGAGAGTCTAGGAGGCCAAATCCTTCCACCGCCAACAAAGCTCCATCGATCCCCCGAATAATAAATGATGAACTTGCTAATCTTCCTCGAACACTCCCATCAAAGTTGATTTTGACAAATCTTAAGGGAGGCTCCCAAGAGATGAAAATAGTATGTTGGTTCGCTGCCGAAGCAGCAAGGAAACCCCAGTGGCTAGAGCTGTCAGAATCAAAAGCATTGCGATAAAGAGCGTATTCAGCCGATAAAGATATGGCTTTCCTAACTATCTTTTGGGAAGAGATAATATCATCAGTGAACATTAGCAGATTTCGCGATAACCAAATCTGATATGCTGTAGCAGCAAAAAATGTGCCCTTCTACTGGTTACCCCTCTGAATATCGCACAGGAAAAGGGACCGCTAAGAAATCATATCATCCTCTCTAAAATATTAACCTATCATCTGTCAGATCTGTCTCGCATTGGGATAGATGAAGATGGTGTGATCTATAGTCTCCTCCTCCTGTCCACATAATGGGCAAGTAGCCTGGATGGGCAGTCCCCTTCCATAGAGCAGGGGACAGGTAGGAAGACAATCCATGCAAGCTTCCATATAAATAGCTGAACCCTGGAATGGATAGGGAGCTTCCATATCCATGCTGCATCCATCATACGCTGAGGCTGTGGCCTATAAACCTTCATGAGATCCCTGGTAGGAGCCCTAGAAAGATATGATCTCTGCCATAATCTGGTATTAGATGTGTGCCCTTGAATGAGAAAAATATAACGTATCAGACAAGATAGCTTCTTACCAAATAATTGGGTCACCATGGGAGCGTGCTAGGAGGAGAGATCATGAGAGATCAAATAAGTAATCCTCATGCTGCTAGGAACATCAATGCTGATAAAAGTAGGCCAGCGTGAGAGAGGAAGATCAGCAATCCACGTATCCTGAACAATATTTAGCCATATCCAATCATCCATGAGATGTTGTTAAGATATTCGAAGCACATCGGCAAACCTTCTTCCAAAAGAAAGAATGGTTGCGGAAAGGCTGAAAATCCATAGAAGGAGCCTAATCACCATATCTAGCATGCATAAAAGAGCTCCAGAAATAGTATGGATCAAGTAAGAACCGCATAGCGTGCCTAGCAATCAGAGCCTCTCTCCTTAAGGTCAAAGATTGGATTACAAGACCACCTTCAAAGTCGGCATGCAAACAGTGTCCCATGCCTGCAGATGAATACCATGGCCTTCTTGCATAGAAGCTCAGAGAAGTCTCTAAAGCATCCTCTATCCTTCTCAAGCAAATTATAGGGATAGCAGCATTGGATAGAAGATGCAGAGGAAGGAAAGTGAGAATCGAGCAAATAAGGGTGATCCTTGTCATCATGGATAATCCAGTGACCTGCCAGCCATCATACGGTCATGGACCCGGTGCCCGATATCAATGTAGTCACTGTTATGTGGTCGTCTTCCGTAACAAGGATCTCTAGGTACGATAGCTGATCAGCCTGAATAGATATGTCTAAGGTTTGGAGGATGGTCTCCCTAGTTGTACCCGTGGTCTTCGGACTAAAGCAGATCATAGACTTTTGTAGGTTGAACTTCTTACCAAAGGCCTGATAGTAGAGCTGGATAATGGAAGCAAAAGTTAACACATTGTGAACAGTAACCTGGCTCAACAATATACAGTCATCAGCAAATAGGAAATGAGAGACCGAGGGGCCTAGAGGGCCCACCATGAAGGAGGCAATACGAAGATCATGCTGTGCTTGATAGAATGCACGAGATAGATTGTCCACAGCTAGGATGAACAAGAAAGGGAAAAGTGGGCACCCCTGTTGCAGCCCCACAGCATAATAGAAGAAGTCGTTTGACTACCATTGATAATCAGAGAGAATGATGGCCTATGAATGCAGGCTATGATCCAATCAATAAATAAGCCATCAAACCCAAATTCATAAAGAGTTCGGTGCATAAATATCCAGCTCAATCTATCATAAGCTCGTTCCATATCTAACTTAACAGCCATGAGACACTATCGGGCAGAGGCTCTCTGAAGATTATGCATAAATTTTGGGCTATCAGAACATTATCCAAAATGCTGCATCCTCTGATAAAGGCTTCCTGCTCAGCAAAAATAAGGCAAAGAATCACATCCCATAGGCGGTTGGCTAAGATTCGCGCATAGACCCTATACAAGGTAGTGCATAGACTGATGGGCCAATAGTGTTGGGGGGTAAAAGCATCAGTGCGTTTGGGTACAAAAGTAATGAGAGTCCGGTTCCAATCAGCAGGAATGGGTTTGGATAGGATGGCAATCTGGATGGCCTGAACTACATCCTGGCCTACAATATTCCAGTAGTGGAAAAAGAAAAAGGATGGAAACCCATCGGGGCGAGGGGCCTTGTTAAGCCCAAATCCCATAAAGCCAGCCGTATCTCATCCGCTGTAATCGGTCTGATAATAAGGTCATTCTCATATTCAGAAACCTTCTTAAAATCAGGACCTGGTGAACAGGAGTCCAATCGCCAGTATACTCTGTCCATCTGGACTGAAAGAAGTGAAATAGCTGATCCCGGATGATGTGGATATCCTCCTGATAATGCCCCTCCACATCAGCAAGTTGCTGGATCTTGTTAGCTGCACATCGCTTCAGGGTGGCCTGATAAAAAAATATAGTATTGCGATCCCCATCATGAATCCACTATATTCGAGACCTCTGCCTTCAAAAAATCTTCTGCTGCTGAAGAAGAGAATGGTGAAGTGCTAGCTTGGCTCAGAGAGATGTGAGGTCAGAATTAGGGAGGCAACCTTCCTGATCCTCTTTGAACTGGAGAGTAGCAATATCAGCTTTCATCTGCTTAACTTTCCTTACTAAGTCCCCAACTTTCAATCTATTCCATCTGGAGAGCATGTGTCTTGCTAACTCAAGACGCCTAGATAATCTATAAGTAGCACTACCTCTCACAGGTATATGCCAAACCTAAGAGATAAGGTCCGAGCTGAGGTATAGGAAGTCCAGAACTACTCAAATCAAAACTGTCTCCGCTGCTGAGTATCAACCTCAATGGAAATCAGTATGGGACAGTGATCAGAGGTAATCCTAGGAAGATGAGTAACGGCAGCAGAAGGATATTTTGAAGCCATTGGGCCAAGCCATAGCTCTATCCAATCTCTTCCAAACACGAGCAGAACCTTGGCGATTATTACACCAAGTGAATTGGGGACCCGACAATCCCAAATCCAGCAACCCAGTAAAGAGATGAAGGTCCTGAACTCAGAAATGTCTGCTGAACCTACAAATTGTCTACCTTCTTTCTTTTCATTGGCCCTGATAATGCAATTGAAATTGCCAGCAATGAGGGATGAAAATCCCTAAACAAGAAGAAAAGGATCTTAGACCATAAGACACGCCTCTCCCAAAAATCAATAGTAGTGTATACACCCGAGAGGAGCCAGGGGTCGAAAGTCCCTTGGAGATGACAAAAGCAACCTTCTGTTGCACTGATGAAAGGCATCCATCGTAATGGAGGTGTTGCGCCAAATAGCCAAAATACCTCCTGATAGGCCCATAGACTCTACTGCATAAGAAGACCAAGATCTGGAAACCCGTCTCTTAAATCGGGCCAGGTGTCACCCGATAATCAATTTCCAAAAGAATACAGATATCAAAATTGTTTAGCTGCATCAGTCTCCCAAAAGATGAGCGAAACGAAGGTTTTTGGGCTCCTCTAATATTCCAGATTAGGATATTCATATACTAGTTAGGGGAAGTGGGACCCAGCCTGGTCCTCCAACATATCGCTATCAGAAGGGCACCCATTAGGTAGGGTACCACCCCTAGAATTCTGTGTAATGCAGTCCAACAGTTGGTTATCCTCCATTACTACTTCAATCTCAATCAGTCGGGGGAAACGACTGAGATCTGGGTATCCTTACCCTGCCCCTGAATGGCATCCTTAAGGCAATAGACTACGAATCATGGCATTAACCCTCCATCTTAGATGGTTGGTAAAACATAACCTTCTCCCCAGCATGGGCCATACTCTGATTGCAAGAAGACTGACCACTGCTACCGGCCGAAACTATAGGTCCCCGAGTAGAGTTCGTAGATACCGAAAAGGTAAATTTGTCTAGTGTGACATTTGAGCCAGATGTTTTGATTTTTCCTTTTCTTTTTTCATTTTTGGAGACCACCCGTTAGTTTGGGACTCGCAGGCCTGGCTTTTTTAGATAGACCCGGGTAGGCATCCTTTCGGACCATGGGTCATCCAGCCCATTTGTCTATACCAAGAAGGGCAAAGGGGTTCTCATTAACTAGCATAGTGTTCAGATTTTGTGAGGGCCACTTGTCACAGATTGAATTTAGACCCAGTGCCAGTCTCAGATTCAGTCAAACCGGCATGCTTGCCTTCCACCGGCATGGCTCCAGTAGCCTGAAGACCCTCCTTCTTCCAGTTAACCCCTGAGCTGAATCGGTAACTGAGGAGTCCAATGGCTGACCAGTCTTTCGGAGGCATCGACGAGCTAGCTTCATCGGCTCTTTCTAGCCATTCGACCGTGGAGCAAGCTAGTTGGATTAATAGCAGGTTGAGCCTTCCTCCTCGGCTCCGGTGTTTGGCTAAGGGAAGTCTTCCGCTGCCGTAGACCCGCCATCCAAGGACCAAATTTTAAACCAGCTGATGATGTCTCTATTTTCGGCAGAGATGAGCAGTGCCAGAGAGGTGCAGTGACCCACATCTAGCGCAAATCCCCTCTAGATGTTTGAAGGCAAACTGTTGCCAGAAGGGAGAACGATTCCCTCGCACTTGGACTCCCGACTAGAGAGGTCTCCTTAAATCAACTCGCACGCACACCCAATCGAAGCGACTCCTGTTCTTCTCCTTAATTGAGGTGTTGGAGAAGACAAAGTGACCATCGGCGAGAGGATTGATCTCAGTATATCATCTATTCAGAACTCCATCGATAAATTGGGCAGTCGTACCTTACGGAGGGCAGAAGCTACAGAGTCCGCTGTTGGGATGAACTATGGTTTCCAGTCCTCGATGGCAATTGGTTGTTCGTTGATAACCGATGGCCTCCCTAGAACCTTTTCCTTGACACTAGAGTCAGAAATCAGAAGATATAGCACCGATGAGCCAAGCATACAGATTCAACATCATCGGAGACACCAGCTCGCTAGAATTCACAGATGATTGCATCCGATGGAACCCAGCGATGAAAGCTCCTCGTAAGGATGGCCTTCTTCTCTCAGCAACCAACTTCCTCATCCAAGCCTTTGATTGTACTTGAATTTTCTTAGAAAGGAACACTCCAACTTCGCTACCACAGCCGGTGAAAGGGAAGCAGTATCCTAGGCGAAGCAGTTTCAATTACCCGCCTCCAAGGCATCCATCCCTCATTGGCTTCATCCGCAGCCATATGAATGGGGGGCGTGGGGGGAGACAGTTGCTCCCATCATCCAGAGAGGTTCGATCTCAGAGGATGGTGAAGTTTGCCAGAGATCAAGTATGCAGCACTCGAAGCTTTAATCTTAAAGCACTCAGAGATAACAGAGCACTCGGATTAATAATACATTGCTGCTTTTGCTGCAGGATTTTCGATTTTTTGAGAATGCTGTGACATATATATATATATATATATATATATATATATATATGCTTCTGTCGCAAGAATATGTTGCTGGTTTGCAAGAAGTTGTCATGTCGTAACTTCGGCTCTCGAGCCGTTGCTGATTTTTCACGAAAGACTAGATTAGAAATATCAATATTGCATATCAACTTTTCCAACGTTCCCTTTAGAAAGTTTTAGGATTACATGCTACATATTCTACGGTTGCTATGTAATATTTTAATTTAATTTTATATTAAATAACAAAATATATTATATATTTATATTTTAAATTTATTTATTATTAATTAATTTTTATTTAAGTATTAAATCATATGATTCATTAGTAAATATTAATTGTTGGGTCTGGTATGGTACTCTCTAGGTCTAGAAGGACTAACTTGTATTGGATTAGGTGTGAGTCCAAGAATTGAGATTAAATCAAATCACGGATGTACACGGACTTGGGAATTAGTTTAATCTTATTGGATTAGTTAATAAAAGTTTTTGTTAAGTCTAATCATGACCCACTTTATGGATATTTAAACTTTAATTTCTAATATTTAGATGAAATATAGAACAGATTCTTTTTGTCGCAATTCTTTCTCATCAGCAATCCTATCTTCTCTTTCTCCTTTCTCTTTTTTTTTTTTTTTTTTTTCTCCTCTTTTACCGTACCAAGCGAGAAGCGAGGCTTCAGGAGATATCTCCTAAAAAAGATCTTCGCAAGACGTGAGAAGCTCAAGCAGAAGAGCTCGTGGACGATGAGAGGAGTTCCGGTTGAGAATTTGTCACGGCTTCCGTGAGTACACGTGGGATTGGAAGGAGAAAGAGAGTCGTTTTTATAACTGGTGCAATTTTGCACCGGTTTTACTGTTAAGGGGTGGGTTTCAAAGATATTGCAGGGGAGGTGTTAAAGGGGAAAACGCCATTTGAAATGGCGTTTTTCGGGTGCCATTTCATCTCCCAAAGTTCGGCCATGTCAGCCAGGAGGCTGACAGGGAAAACCATGAAATCGCCACATGGTGTGGCGATTTCACAACAAGTGAAATCGCCACATCATGTGGCGATTTCACTTGGGTGAAGTCGTCACATGATGTGCGATTTCACTTGGGTGAAGTCGCCACATCATGTGGCGTTTTTCTTCCAGATTAAAACCGCGGCTGCCCTCTTACAGCCGTGGAAAACTGCCATTACAGCCGTGGAAAACTGCCATTACAACCGTGCAATGTAATATATATTAAATTGCGAAACGAAAGTAAATAATGACCATTACAGCCGTGGAAAACTGCCATTAACGGAACCTCTGAGCAACAGAGCTAGTTTCAAACATTTTTTTGACCAACTTGGTGACGTTCATGGACTCATCGTCGCAGACGAACTCATCGTAGCGGTTAAAAATCTCGGCCACGAGGAGGCACGCCGTCTCCACCACATGGTCCTTGGCCGCGCACTGTTTGTTCTCCAGCGTCGGCGTGCCCGTCTCCGGCCCATTGGACCAGAACAAATACTTGAGCAGCTCTCTCCCCGCGCTCCCCAGGAACCGATCCGGCACGAACTCATCCGGCCGCTCGAAGACCGCCGGGTCTCGCATCGCCAGCGGCTGGGAGAAGGAGGAAGAAGAAGAAGAAGAGAGAGGGCAGCCGCGGTTTTAATCTGGAAGAAAAACGCCACATCATGTGGCGACTTCACCCAAGTGAAATCGCCACATGATGTGGCGACTTCACCCAAGTGAAATCGCCACATGATGTGGCGATTTCACTTGTTATGAAATCGCCACACCATGTGGCGATTTCATGGTTTTCTCTGTCAACCCCGTGGCTGACATGGCCGAGCTTTGGGAGATGAAATGGCACCCGAAAAAAGCCATTTGAAATGGCGTTTTCCCCTTTAACACCTTCCCTGCAATATTTTTGAAACCCACTCCTTAACCATAAAACCAGTGCAAAATTGCACTAGTTATAAAAACGACTCGGAGAAAGAAGCCGCGGAAGCCGATGCTATGGATTTCTCCATGAAGAAAACGAGAGTGGGGCACGCTTGCGTGGGAGGAGAAAGCCCACGGCTGCAGGAAGGAAGGCTTGCGTGCTTCAGTCAACGGCGAGAGGAGGAAACGGTTTTACGGAAGCCGTGAGTCCAAAGGGTGTTGGGACTTCATGTCAATTTCAACAAGAACGTGATTTCTCATGTTCACGTACAGGAAGAGAGAATTCTATTTCTCATGTTTACGTACGACAGAATTTCGGCCAATCAAATAAAAGGATTAAAAATATTTTAAAAGTAAAAAAAAAAGGATTATGATGATTTAAACTTTGGTTCAAAGAATTCAAGAAAGGTAATTAGCCTGATAATTGATAAAAAAATAAAATCCTTAAAATTTTACTACAATCTCTAAACTTCAACATTAATTAAACCAATAAATAAACTGAGATGCTACAAAATGGTAACAGAACCTATGCGAAAGTTAGTAAACAAATGAAAAAAATTATCCATGAGATTATGAGTTTGAAATGTTATAAATGTTATTAGAATAATGCAAAAAATAATAAAAATATTTATAAAATAATAATAAAATTTCGTTATAACATACTGATATTCTTACAGTATCAAATAAAAAAAAATATTATGCGCCCGTAAATTTTTCTCGAGAGTTCAGCGTTGGTTTAACTTCTTTCGTTGTCGTTAATGTTTTTCGCGAAGCACGCAGGTCAAAGCAAGCTGTTTCTTTCCAATATTTTATTAAATACCATATAAATCCATTCCAGTTTGCTTAGTGGTACATGGGCCAATACGAATATCATTTTTAACTCTGTTCGTGATTGGTACCACACTACCACGTCGGTTAGTTATGTGAAACGGTCGGCACGACAGAACGGCAACCTTCGCCTTGTCGTAATGGTGGGAGAATAGAACGGCACACCATGTTCTTTTTAAATACTACAATTCCCATCATTATTATTATTATTGATGAGATAAAATTATCATTGCATTAATACCCATACACATCGATAATTAGGTCAAATCTAATCCCAACTTCTGTTGGCCAGCATCGCATCCATTGAGCAGTGAAGCCCAATCGCCCTCACCGGCTTCGGATCGCCCCGACGACTCGAGCTATTTTCATGCCTCGATAACCTGAGCTATCTCTATGTCTCGGTAACCCGAGCTATTTTCATACCTCGGCAGTCCAAGTCATCTCGTACCTCCAAAAACCGATTTGCCCCTTGCCTCGGCAGCCCGTGCTATTCTCACGCCTCGGCTGGCCGAGCCTTTCTATGTCCCTGGAAACTAAGTTATTCCTCGCTTTGGCCGGACCTAGGCACTCGAAATACCTCTGCGGAATTCGACGCAGAAGAGTTCAAATTCACCATAACTGAATAAGATTTCAAACGGAGAATCACGCCAGAAGTAGCCTAAGGACCATAGAAGATGCATAGGACCTACATAATCACTGAATCTCAAGGCATCAACTAGCTCTCCCAGCCGTCGATTCTCTAACCGGCAAGATACGGACCCTACTGGCCTTGTAACAAACTTGATTCGAATCCGTTTTGAATCCTAACAGCTTTCAGACCCCACCCATGGCATGCCCAAGGAATCAGGTAATCGCCTATAAATACCACAGCCCTCCAATCTCTCAGGTACGCAACTACGCATGCACTCACGCTCATTCGCTGGCTCTCATACTGAAAAAACTCCATTAAAGCTCCCCCTGAGCTCGAAGCTCTCCAGAGAATACCCATCTAGGGAACTCTTCTGTGAGAGTCTTCTCCTCACATCTGCTTGCTGTGAATCCCACTGACTTGAGCGTCGGAGGGTCCTCCGCAGAGGGCAACCCCTAAAGAAACCCTCTGCGTGTGGACTGTCTCGCAGGTTCCATCCGAGGCGATGAGATCGACGTCTGGATCAGGAGCCCAGAGCGCACCCGAGTCGGAGAACGGATTCCCGCAGCAACAGATTGGCACTAGAGGAAGGGCCTCAAGTCCCGTAAACTTGTAATCACGGAGACAAGACACAAAAATCAGAAGAAGCATCCTCTAATGGCCAATCGGAAGAGAGCCATATCCGAGGCTCAAGATTAGGCCGCCTCTCAAAGGCCTGATCCAATTAGTGATACGGCACCCCCACTACCACCGCCAGTTGAGACTCCTTCGCCACCGGCAAAGGTGGTAACGCTAGACCAGTTCGCCACTCTGGTCCAGCAGGTTCAAGCATTAACCCAGTTGGTGCAGGGGCTCCAGGCGATTCCTGGCCCTGTCGTCCCTGCTCCTAGACTTCATGAAGAGGCCGCTACCCCTGCTCCGCCAGCGATCTCTTCTTCCAATCCACCGGAAGCAGCGGGTTATCATCAGCCCGCTAAAGTAAAACCAACGCAGCAGCGGGCTGGAGGGAAGAGCCCGCTCAGATCTAGGCGGGTTCGTTCCCCTTCTTCGGTGTCTTCTCAGGATTCGACACTGATGCCGTCCTCTCGTCGTCCGATCCCTCCTACCACTCTGGACGAGGGGATCAGGCAGCAAATGCAAGAAATGCATCGAGAATAGCGTCAGGAGTTAGACACCGTCAAGCAGGTTCCTCCGTCCCAACCAAAAGTGGAGCAGGGCATTCCTTTTTCCGAGAAGATTATGAAGGAAGTGATTCCCCCTCACATCAAGCTCCTCGCCATCGAGCCGTACCACGGATCTACCGATCCCGATGACCACTTAAGCAGCTTCAGATCCATCATGATGTTCCACGGAGCATCGAATGTAATCATGTGTCGAGCCTTCCCCTCCACTCTAAGGGGATTTGCCCGAACATGGTTCAACAGCCTGAAGCCAGGTTCCATTGATTCTTTCGATGAACTGAGCCGTTTACTTATCATCCAGTTCGTCAGCAGTCGTCGCCAGCGACGGAGATCTGATTCCCTCTCTGAGGTTAAGCAGAGAGAGGGGGAATCGTTGAAGAATTACCTCGGCCGCTTCAACACGGCCCTTCTGGAAGTCAACCATCTTAACCAGGAGGTGGTCATGTCTGCCTTGGCAGAGGAGTGTCGAAGGAGGGAGATTTATATTTGGCTTTGGAAGTTAATTATCCGAAGAGCCTTTCAGACATGATGTCCCTGGCGGATAAATACGCCAGGGTTGAAGAATCGAGGAGATCATCTTGAGCCGAGCAGCTGAAAAAGAAAGAGGCAGGGGGCTCGGACAAGAAATGGGCCCACCGCCGTGCAAGCCCGCCTTGCCACCGTAGAGCTCCTCCGCCGCCGCCTCGAGACCGAACCCAGAGTCCAGCATGAAGGTTCGACCGCTACACTCCCCTCACCGCACCAAGGATACAAATCCTAATGGAGATCAAGCGGCAAATTCCCTGGCCTCCTCCTCTCCGAGGCAATACAACTCGGAGGGATGCGATAAAGTACTGCTGCTTCCATCAGGACTATGGGCATGATACCAAGGACTGTTGGCAGCTCAAGAACGAGATCGAGCGGTTGATCCAACGAGGCAGACTGGACCGCTTCAGGGGACCCCTGAACCGAATAATGAAGGGGAGCGCCAGCCCAAACCTCGCCTGCTCCCGCCGCCAAATCCTCCTATTATCGGCAATGTTAATGTGATAGCAGCGACCGGTTCCCCATCTTCCTGGCGAGAAGGAAAACCTGCCGAAGAAAGCTCGAGTTGATGAGCTCACTTTTTCTGATGAGGACCTTCGGGAGGTACAGTACCCCCATGATGATGCTCTGGTTGTATCCTTAAACATGAACAATTATGATGTACACCATATCTTGATTGATAGTGGAAGCTCCATTAATGTTTTGTATTTCGATGCTTTTGCGAGATTGAAATTCCGGATAGAAAACCTTCGGGCCATGGAGTCCACCCTAGTGGGCTTCACAGGTGGCACCATAATTCCCGAAGGAGTAATTACTCTAACAGTTCGAGCCAGCACGTAGCCCCGTGTGGCCACTGTGCTCATGGATTTTCTTGTGTAAAGCTTCGGCCCCTTTACAATACCATCCTCGGCAGGCTGTAATAGATATCCCTCAAAGCCATCATTTCCATTCCCCACCTCACCATGAAGTTCCCCACCGAATGGGGAGTGGGGGTTATTCGGAGAAGCCAGATTATAGCTCGGCATTGCTTCGTCGCCGACCTTCAGTCCAGGAAGCACGAGGTAGATGGGCTGGATGCTCGAGAAGATTTCATCGAGCAACGAGGAGAACCAGTCGAAGAATTGGAGGAAGTACCACTCGACGAAGCTCGGCCCGACCGAACCATAAAGGTTGATTCATAGCTAGAAGGAAAGCTTCGGCAAGAACTGATTGAGTTCCTTCGGAACAACGCTGATGTCTTCGCCTGGTCCACGTCGGATATGCCCGAGATCAGCCCAGATGACCTAGTCCACCTTCTCAGCGTGGACGAGACATTCTGGCCAATTAAGCAGAAGAAAATAAGCTTCTCCCTCGAGCGCCAAAAAGCCATTGAAGAAGAAGTGGACAAACTCATCAAAGCCAAATTCATTCGGAAGGTTAATTATCCCGACTGGCTGGCGAACGTGGTCATGGTGAAAAAGTCGAATGGCAAATGGAGGATCTGCATCGACTTCACCGACCTCAACAAGGCCTGCCCAAAAGATAGCTTTCCTCTTCCGTGGATCGACCAGCTCGTGGATTCAACTTCGGGCCATCAAATGCTGACTTTCATGGATGCCTATTCGGGCTACAATCAGCCAGGATGGCGCTCGAAGATGAGGAGAAAATCGCCTTCATCATCGACCGAGGTATCTATTGCTACCGAGTTATGCCCTTTGGTTTGAAAAATGCAGGTGCCACCTACCAAAGGATGGTCAATAAAGTATTCAAGGAGCAAATCGATTGGAACATGGAGGTGTACATTGATGATATGCTAGTAAAGAGTAAGGAAGCATTCCAGCAAGTCGAGGACCTCACAGAGAGCTTCGCCACGCTTAAAAAATATCAAATAAAGCTCAATCCCACCAAGTGTGCTTTCGGGGTTAACTCCGAGAAATTCCTTGGCTTTATGGTCTCTCAGCGAGGCATCAGGGCAAATCCCCAGAAGATCCAAGCCCTATGGCAAATGGCTTCGCTAGGGTCAGTCAAGGACGTGCAATGCCTCACTAGAAGAATAGCAGCCCTCAGCCGCTTCATTGCTTGATCGGCCGAGAAATGTCTTCCCTTCTTCAAAGCACTCCGGTCGGCCAAAAACTTTCAATGGACCCTAGATTGCCAGAATTCCTTTGAAGATCTTAAGAAATACCTCGGCTCACCACCTCTCCTCAGCAGTCTGAAACCAGGGGAAACACTGAACCTGTATTTGGCTGTTTCCGAAAATGTTGTTGGCTCGGTGCTAATCAGAGAGGAGAACAAAGTCTAAAGACCTGTTTATTATGTCAGCAAGCTACTTAAAGACACTGAAACGAGGTACACTAGGGTCGAGAAAATGGTCTTGGCCCTGGTGACATCGGTCTGGAAGCTACGACCATATTTCCAAGCTCACACTGTCACCATTCTGACTGACCAACCCATCAAAGCAATCATCCATCATCCAGAAGCATCGGGGAGAATGACCAAATGGGCTGTCAAGCTGAGTGAACACGACATTTAGTATCAACCTCGTCCAGCCATCAAAGCCCAGGTTTTGGCGGATTTCCTCCTTGAATGCACCATACCCGAGGACGGCTCTGCTTCGGATATCACCAAACAACCAAAGCCCAGTGCCCCGTGGTTGCTACTCGCCGATGGATCCTCCAGTACGAGCAGTTCCAGTGCCAGCCTGGTCCTCACCAGTCTGGAGGGCGCAACATTCGAATACGGCATCTGTTTCTCCTTCTCGGCCTCGAATAATGAAGCAGAGTATGAAGCCCTGCTCTCCGGACTCCGCATCGCCTGCGAGCTCAAGGTCGAAAAACTAATTTCCTACACCGACTCTCAATTGGTGGTTGGCCAGGTGTAAGGAGAATTCGAGGCTCGAGAGCCAAACATGATTCGGTATCTCTAAAAGGTGCGCGATCTCTCTTCCTGTTTTGATGAATTTAAAATTATCCAGATCCCAAGGGCAGAAAACACGTGCGCCGATCTCTTGTCCCGTCTGGCAACCACGGACTCGATGGATCTTGAGTGGAGATTCCACTTGGAGATCCTGGAGAAATCTAGCATCGCCGATGCCAGTCAAATGATGCAAGTAGATACCGAACCATCTTGGATTGATCCCCTACACAAGTACCTTAAAGAAGGGTTGATGCCCACTGATAGAAAAGAAGCAAGAAAGCTGAAAATGCAATCATCTCATTATGTTCTGATTGATGATCGGCTGTATAAGCAGTCCTTCTCCATGCCGCTGCTCAAATGCCTCCAACCATCAGAGGCCAATTATACTCTTCGGGAGGTTCATAACGGCATCTGTGGCAACCATCTTGGCGGCCGGGCCCTGTGCCATAAAGTGCTGCGCCAAGGATATTATTGGTTGACGATGCAGAAAGATGCCGATGACCTCGTCCGAGCCTATGATGCATGCCAACGACACTTAAATGTCCAAAGGCTCCCCTCTGCTCACCTGACTTCTATATCATCCCCTTGGCCCTTCACCAAATGGGGAATGGATATCCTCGGCCCCTTCCCCCTCGAAACGGGGCAAAGGAAGTTTCTATTCGTTGCGATAGATTATTTCACCAAGTGGGTTAAGGCCGAAGCAGTCGCCCAAATAACCGAAGCTTGGGCCAAAGATTTTGTAAGGAGATCAATCATATGCCATTTCAGCCTTCCCCACACAATCATCATGGACAATGGGAAGCAATTTGATAATCCCAAATTTTGGGAGTTCTGCGAGGACCACGACATTCTCCACCGCCTAACCTCAGTCGGACATCCTCAAGCCAATGGAGAGGCCGAGGTAACCAACCGAACTCTCTTGCAGAGAATTAAGGTTCGGCTCAACCAGGTGCGAGGCAAATGGGCCGAAGAGCTGCACCATGTGATGTGGGCATATCGAACCACTGAGAAGATACCCACAAGGAAAACCCTATTTAAGATGGCTTTTGGCACAGAAGCTGTCATCCCTATGGAAGTCAGACTCCCCTCCCCTCGCGTGTATTGGGAATTGTATCCTAAAGCTAATCATTTGATGATTGTGCTAATGTAAATTGTATATAAATTGATATATTAATAAAAGTTATTTGGCAATTTATTCTTTACAAGAACATCTTCTTAATACTCCTTATTGTAATGAAGCCCTTAGGATCTTCCTTCACGATAAATGAGGATTTATCTTTGAAGGTCCTCAAAAAGGTTCGCGACCATATGATATACTATGATAGGGCCATAGTACTATCAATTATAGGACGTTGTATATCATATTTGTTGGTTGTCCTCTTAACCAAGGAGTGTAGAGACACTGGTATGACATACAGGTGAAAGTGTAAGAGTACATTTCACCGAACATGACTCATTTCCGGATACTCTACTGTCAAGAGTTAATCCGAGAAGATATAGGTATAAGTATCCTTCAGACCTAAAGATCACAATCAGTGGCTTACAAGCAACTCATTGTACTTAGGTGCCGAACCACCTGGATTTCTAATCCAGCTACGAAAGGTTACTGGGTGCAATTAAGTACTTGTGGTAGTCAGTTATGGATCAAGATGGAATTTGACCTATCCCGTTAAAAGGAGAAATGCTTGTGTTTCAATTTAGCAAAACCTTGGCCAAGGCACTTCATGCGAAAGTCACATGATCATTAAAATTGAAATCACTTTATGGATTTGCTATTTAGAGTTGACAGGCTCTTAAGCCATCCTTAGCATTTGTGGTCAAGAGGATGAATTATACGATTATTGTTTCTTAGGGTTCTTGGAGTTTGCTCGGCAACTCTTCGACCTATCCAGACGTCGGGTTCCATTGCTAGATGAGCACATCGATTAGTATAGAAAGTTGTTTCTATGCTACCGGCTCAGGTTCGAACCTAGAGAGTCACACGCATCGAAGTTTCCTAGGATGATCTATTTGCTGATCAATGATTGAGAATCGTATATGATTTAATTAATCAATTTGATTGATTGAATTATCTCAATTGGGTTACGTACAAGTGAATAAGATTCAATTTGGTTTAAGTCTATTAGAAGGACTAATCAATTTTAAATATTGATTTGAAATTAGACTTGATTTGGATTTAAATAGATTCAGGACTAGCCAAATTTGATTTGGGCTAGGACCATGATCTATGTGGGTTCAGTCCAATAAATTTAGATCAGATTAAACCATCACATGAACCCAAACCTCTCGCATAAGTATCTCACATGATGAGATAACTAATGTCTGAGAGATTAAATTCTCATTTAGAATTTAATGTATTAATTTAATCCTCTCCAAACCATTTCCATCAGAATTCTAAATGTTAGAATTAAAGTGGAATTAATGTGCCTCTTTGAATCAACAAGGTGATGGAATTGTAAGTGTTAGAATTCACATATCTTTAGCTCTCACCGACGTCGGAATTAACAAAACGCCACGTCTCCTTGGTTTTCACCGAACGTCGGAATTAACCAAGCACCGCGGCTCTTTGGTTCGGCGTCTCTTTGCTTTTTGCCAAACTACGGAATTCTTAATGTCAGAATTCAATGGGCAGGCTAAAATGAGACTATAAATAGAGAACATCCCTCACCAGATTACACAGAACAACAACACATGACATGTCGTGGATTATAATTCTAAAAAGGTTAGAATAGAAAATCCTGTTGATTCTGGTGTTAGCAAAAGCTTGATGGATCTTGAAGGAAGATTCAAGTGGGAGGATTCAAGATCAGCAAAGTCGTTTTTTCCGCGAGCTAGCACTCCCGGGAATCCGATCATTCGGGGCTTCGCGTGGATGATACTAGAGGCCGGACGATTGAACGGCTGCAGAGCATAAAAGGATTTACCAATTGCCTTTAAGGTAAGTGATATGATCCCTAGATCTTAAGGCATGCTTCAAGATAAGAAATATGACTTCTTGCCTTGAAGATCAAGACATGATCTTGATAGTTTTATTTATATGCATATTTTGGATCAATCGATCCTATATACAAGGCAAAGATATGATCTTGATGCATGTTAGTTAGATTAGTATGTAATCTTTAAATTTTTGCATTGATAATTGTTATCAATTTTTTAAAATATGGAGATTGTTTCTCCCTTGAAATGGTATGGTTTCGTATTGATCTAATTTATTGCATGTAAATTAATGCTCCTATTAATTGTGTAATCAAGGCTAAAACAAATCACAGGTCTATTCGATCACAGATGGATTGAAAATCCAAATTACCCATTCAACGACTGTGATATATTGCCATGATAATTTAAATTGATCTTTGGCTTCAAAACACTGATTACACACACTCTCAAAATGTGTTTTATATTTGATACATGTTGATGTTGTATAAAAACATGATATTTGCATGTTTAGTATAAAACATAGATATGATATGATGGCATGATGCCTATGTTATGAAACATACAAATATTTATAAGAGTCTATTTAAATGTCAAATGTTAATTCATAATCTCTTTAGATATGATCTAAATATAGGAATTATGAGTAGTAACACAATACATGTGATGCTTGATTGAAATATATGACATGTAAACATGAAATATATTTAATCCTTTGGGTTAGCTAAATCGGGTCCATAAAGGATTAGACCCTAAGGTTTAAATCAACTGGACTATAAGAGTATTTGATCAAATCTAATTAGATTAGGTTAAGAATGCTCTAAATCAAACAATAGTTGTAGTTGATCATGTCCTTCTCTTTGATTAAACCAAATGGAAGTAGATTAGGCTCCGTGGTTGAGCATGAATCTCTTAGATGGTCAAATCAGAATTGGTTAACATATGATGTCAAGGTAAGTTGGAAAGTTGCTCTAGGATCAACAATCGAATGATTTTTAATTGAGAGCTACTCATATTGATGCGTCTTTAACGAGTTAATGGCATATCTCTCCCATCGATCTCACTCACCTGGTCAATGTGGTGAACCATTTATGATTCAGATCATTTACCTGATTCGGGTTGACCCATGCCTGTAAGGAATCAGTCTGACTGATTTAGGTGCCACTTAACCTGACTTAATCTTGTTTCATTCTACCGATTTCATAGATTCAATGGGAGAACTTGATTAGTCAATTTATCTTCAGATTATTAAATCCTCTAAAATTATTAGGTCTTTAAAATGAAATAGTTATATGATAACTAGATCATAGCCTCCCATTAAGGTGGGTGATAATGAGTCTGATGTCTTGATAATCATTGGAGGCACTCCATGCCTGGTGCTTGTCAACCATCAAAATTATCATTCATTATATGACAAGTCAGCGTAACTATCAAATAGACAGTCAAGTGAGCTGAGCTTCACTTGGGCTTGGTTGTCTATTGATATGTTACACGGATTATATCATTTAATGGTTGGACCTAACCAGAACTTTCAGGGAAGGCACTCCATGCCTGCTGAAGAGGAACATGGGGCAAAACTAAACACTAAGAATTGTTTGGAAAAATAATTGGTTTTGAACCTACTCTTAGATGCATATGGGTTGGCCAAGCTTCACTTAGGCCTGTATGTAGTCTATGTAGATCTTAGTGCCCACTAAAGAATTAAGAATAATTCTTCGAATTGGGGTGTAGAGGCTGCCAATTTGAACAAAATAGTGAGAGAATCTTTAGACTAAAGTCCAAGTCTTTAGACTGAATTAATTTATATACTAATAAACTTTAGTTTTTCCTTATGCAGAAAATGGCCACTAATTTATCATTAAGGTCCCTATTGGATAGTGACAAGTTGAATGGTTCAAATTTCAATAGCTGGTTTAGAAAACTTAAGATCGTCCTTGAGCATGAGAGGATTCTATATATTTGAATAATCCTGCACCAAAGATACCTGATGCAAACACCAAAGTTCTGACAAAGACACTTATCAGAAGTGGCTCAATGATAGAACTAGCGTACGTTGCATCATGCTAGCAGCAATGAACGATGAATTTGGTCGCCGATTCGAGAATGCTCAGCCAGAAGAAATCATTCAAGCGTTGAATGAATCTTTCGGCACACCCGACGATGTTGAAAGGCACAAGACTAGTTGTGCTATTTTTAATGCTCGAATGAGGGATGGATCTCCTGTCACTGATCATGTATTGTACATGATTGAAAAGATAGAACTCCTAACAAGCTCGGCTTTCCCTACATGAGCAGTTGGAAAAAGATGCGATCCTGAATTCCTTGCCTCCATCCTTCCGACCTTTCCTTACTCATTTTCGAATGACAAAGCCTGCAGTCAACTACCACGGTTTGTTGGGGTTGTTACAGAACTTTGAGAAGGATAACCAGCTCTCTAAGGGTTTGGTTAATGTGGTTGAAGGATCTAAGGTAGGGCGTAAACCCTTTGGGAAAGGAAAGAAGAAAAAGAATAATAAAAAGGTGCAACATGCTAGGACATCTATAAGGGGTCAGATGCAGAAGAAGAAAGTTGATAAAAGTCAAGCTGAATGCTTTCACTGCAAGATGCAAGGGCACTGGAAGAGGAACTATCCTCTTTACATTGCCACACTTGATCAAAACAGGCCAAAGAAGAAAAAGGAGCAAGATGTTGCTCAACAAGGTATTTATATGATAACACCTTGTAATTTTTCTATATATGATAATCAGACCTGGGTATTGGATACCGGGAGTCCTTTTAACATTTGCAATTCATTGCAGGGACTACAGGTCACCAGAAGATTTGAGGACAATGAAAGATTCCTTAATGTCGGCGATGGAAGATTAGTTCCAGTTCTGGCATTAGGAGTTCTTGAAATAGTTTTCAATAGAAATGTCATTATACTAAATGATTGTCATTTTTGCCAACGTTCTTGTTGAACGTAATTTCTGTAGGCCTTCTGGCCAAAAGTCATTATGAAATTTCAATAAAGGATGTTACTTTGAATATCATTATGAATGGAGTCACTGTAATGACTGGGCATTTATCTAATGGCATTTATATATTATCACAGCCTGTGAATGTAGTGTACAATCAAGTAAGCGCCCTAGAACAACTGATGTCATAGACATTTATCTTTGGCACCATCGGCTGGGTCATATCAATAAGAACAGATTAAACAGGTTAACTCAGGAGGGCATCCTTCGAATTGATGATTGTGAATCATGTCTTCTTGGTAAAATGACCAAGTCATCTTTTACTGAAAAAGGTGAAAGAGCCAAAGAGCTATTGAGTCTAGTACATACTGATGTATGTGGACCAATGAGCACTTGTGCCAAAGGTGGATATTACTACTTCATTACTTTTACAGACGACCTTTCTAGGTTCGGTTATGTCTATCTTATGAGACATAAATCTGAGTCGTTTGAAATGTTCAAACTATATCATAAAGAAGTAGAAAAACAAACAGGAAAATGTATTAAGACCCTTCGATCAGATCGAGGAGGCGAATACCTTTCCAATGACTTTGTGACATATTTAAGAGAGAATGAGATTCTCTCCCAATGGACTCCTCCTGGAACACCGCAACATAACGGTGTGTCGGAAAGAAGGAATCGAACTCTGTTAGACATGGTTCGGTCCATGATGGGTTTTGCAAGCTTGCCAATATCATTTTGGGGATACACATTAGAATCAGCTTGTCATATTCTTAATAAGGTTCCAAGTAGTCTGTTTCTAAAACTCCACATGAGATGTGGTATGGACATAAACCGGTTATTACCTATCTGAGAGTCTGGGGGTGTCCGGCTTATGTGAAACGTGCAAAATCAGACAAACTTGAACCCAAATCTGACAAATATTTTTTCATCGGCTATCCGAAAGAAACCAAAGGATATTACTTCTACAATACTGAAGAACAAAAGTTGTTCATTAGTAATAGAGCAGTTTTTCTTGAAAAGGAGTTCCTTAGTGAAGGAACAAATAGCTCTAATGTTGAACTTGAGGAAGTTCATCAAGTAGAAGGAACAACACAAACCAGTGAACCCTTAGAATCTGAGTTGATTAGATCAAACTCAAAACCCATTTTAGATGCACCATTAAGGCGATCTGGTAGAGTACCACATCAACCGGACAGATACTTAGGTTTCTTGGTCCAGAACGATGATCCTGTTGAACTCGATGAGAACAACGAGGATCCGATCACCTATATGGATGCTATGCAAAGGACTGACTCTAATAAATGGCTTGATGCCATGAAATCCGAACTTGATTCCATGAAGGACAATAATGTATGGACATTAGTTGACCCACCCGAAGGGATAAAACCCATAGGGTGTAAGTGGGTTTTCAAGAGGAAAAGAGGCGCAGACGGAAAGGTTGAGACCTATAAAGCACGTCTGGTTGCCAAGGGGTATCGTCAACGTTATGGTATTGACTATGACGAAACGTTTTCTCCTGTGGCAATGCTGAAATCCATTCGGATTATGCTAGCTATAGCAGCACACTTCGATTATGAGATTTGGCAGATGGATGTTAAAACCGCTTTTCTAAATGGTGATTTAGAAGAACAGGTGTATATGATACAGCCTGAAGGTTTTATATCTGAAGACGAGTCTAAAGTGTGCAGGCTACAGAAGTCTATTTATGGACTTAAGCAAGCATCTAGGAGTTGGAACATACGATTTGATAAAGTGATCAAATCTTATGGCTTTATTAAGAATAAAGAAGAACCTTGCATTTATAAATGGGCTAACGATTCCGTTATTGTATTTCTTGTATTATATGTGGATGATATTCTCTTAATCGGGAATGATATCCCTGCATTACAAGGAATAAAGACATGGTTATCATCACAATTCTCCATGAAAGATCTGGGAGAAGCATCATACATCCTAGGGATGAAGATCTATAGAGATAGATCTAAGAGGATGCTTGGTTTATCCCAATCTACGTACATTGACACAGTGCTAAAGAGGTTTAGCATGGAGAATTCCAAGAAAGGCTATCTTCCGATAGGCCATGGAATTCATCTTTCTAAGAAGGATTGTCCGACAACTCCTAATGAAAGAGAACGTATGAGTCGAATTCCATATGCTTCGGTAGGATCGATTATGTACACCATGACATGTACAAGACCAGATGTGGCATACTCACTAGGAGTAGTGAGTAGATACCAATCTGATCCAGGAGAAAAATACTGGCAAGTTGTTAAGACAATCCTTAAGTATTTGAGAAATACTAAGGACCAGTGGTTAGTCTATGGAGAGTCTGATTTGAAACTTGTTGGATATACTGATTCCAGTTTTCAATCAGATCATGATGATAGCAAAAGTGTATCGGGTTTCGTGTTTATCCTAATGGTGGAGCTGTTTGCTGGAAAAGTTCCAAGCAACATACAGTGGCAGATTCGGTGTGCGAGGCAGAGTACATCGCTGCATCAGATGCTGCGAAAGAAGCTGTGTGGCTGCGAAAGTTCATCTCCGAGCTTGGAGTGACACCTTCCATAGATGGACCAGTCCTGTTGTACAGTGACAGCACTGGTGCCATAGCTCAAGCAAAGGAACCACGAGCACATCAGCGCACCAAGCACATACTGCACCGGTTTCATCTTATTCGAGAGATTGTAGACGAGGTGACATAAATCTTCAGAAGATTGATGGAAAGGAAAACCTAGGTGACCCATTTACTAAAGCACTCAGCATCAAGGAGTTTGACAACTATAAGTTGAAGATGGGTATTAGATACTGTAATGAGTGGCTTTAGGCTAAGTGGGAGTTTGTTGGGAATTGTATCCTAAAGCCAATCATTTGATGATTGTGCTAATGTAAATTGTATATAAATTGATATATTAATAAAAGTTATTTGGCAGTTTATTCATTACAAGAACATCTTCTTAATACTCCTGAAAGTAATGAAGCCCTTAGGATCTTCCTTCACGATAAAGGAGGATTTATCTTTGAAGGTCCTTAAAAAGGTTCGCGACCAAATGATATACTATGACAGGGCCATAGTACTATCAATTATAGGACGTTGTATATCATATTTGTTGGTTGTCCTCTTAACCAAGGAGTGTAGAGACACTGGTATGACATACAGGTGAAAGTGTAGGAGTACATTTCACCGAACGTGACTCATTTCCGGATACTCTACTGTCAAGAGTTAATCCGAGAAGATATAGGTATAAGTATCCTTCAGACCTGAAGATCACAACCAGTGGCTTACAAGCAACTCATTGTACTTAGGTGCCGGACCACCTGGATTTCTAATCCAGCTACGAAAGGTTACTGGGTGCAGTCAAGTACTTGTGGTAGTCAGTTGTGGATCAAGATGGAATTTGACCTATCCCGTTAAAAGGAGAAATGCTTGTGTTTCAATTTAGCAAGACCTTGGCCAAGGCACTTCATGTGAAAGTCACATGATCACTAAAATTGAAATCACTTTATGGATTTGCTATTTAGAGTTGACAGGCTCTTAAGCCATCCTTAGCATTTGTGGTCAAGAGGATGAATTATACGGTAACTGTTTCTTAGGGTTCTTGGAGTTTGCTCGGCAACTCTTCGACCTATCCGGACGTCGGGTTCCATTGCTAGATGGGCACATCGATTAGTATAGAAAGTTATTTCTATGCTACCGGCTTAGGTTCGAACCTAGAGAGTCACACGCATAGAAGTTTCCTAGGATGATCTATTTGCTGATCAACGATTGAGAATCGTATATGATTTAATTAATCAATTTGATTGATTGAATTATCTCAATTGGGTTAAGTACAAGTGAATAAGATTCAATTTGGTTTAAGTCTATTAGAAGGACTAATCAATTTCAAATATTGATTTGAAATTAGACTTGATTTGGATTTAAATAGATTCAGGACTAGCCAAATTTGATTTGGGCTAGGACCATGATCTATGTGGGTTAGTCCAATAAATTCAGATCAGATTAAACCATCAAACCCAAACCTCTCGCATAAGGATCTCATATGATGAGATAACTAAAGAGATTAAATTCTCATTTAGAATTTAATGTATTAATTTAATGAAATTCCCTCTTTGAATTCTAAGTGTTAGAATTCTCTCTTTAGACCGACGTCGGAATTAACAAAACGCCATGTCTCCTTGGTTTTCACCGAACGTCGGAATTAACCAAGCGCCGCGCCTTCGGCGTCTCTTTGCTTTTGCCAAACAATGGAATTCTTAATGTCAGAATTCAATGGGAAGGCTAAATGAGACTATAAATAGAGGACATCCCTCACCAGATTACACAGAACAACAACACGACATGTCGTGGATTGTAATTCTAAAAGGTTAGAATAGAAAATCCTGGTGATTCTGGTGTTAGCGGAAGCTTGGTGGATCTTGGAGGAAGATTCAAGTGGGAGGATTCAAGATCAGCAAAGTCATTTTTTTGCAGCTAGCACTCCCGAAAATCGATCATTCGGGGCTTCGCGTGGACGATACTAGAGGCCGGACGATTGAACGGCTGCAGAGCAAAAAGGATTTACCAACTGCCTTTAAGGTAAGTGATTGATCCCTAGATCTTAAGGCAGCTTCAAGATAAGAAGTATGACTTCTTCTTGAAGATCAAGATATGATCTTGATAGTTTTATTTATATGCATATTTTAGATCAAACGATCCTATATATAAGGCAAAGATATGATCTTGATGCATGTTAGATAGATTAATATGTAATCTTTAAATTTCCGCATTGATAATTGTTATCATTTTTTAAAATATGCATGCCTCGAAGATTGTTTCTCCCTTCAGCGTGGAGGGCTATTCAGAAGAATTCAATGACGAACAACTCCAAACCAATCTTGATTTGGTGGAAGAGGTCAGGGAGAAAGCCCGAATCCGGATGGCCGCCTACCAATAAAGAGTAGCCCGTTATCACTCCGCCAGAGTCAAAGGGAAGTCTTTCCTCCCAGGTGATCTAGTGCTTCGGAAGGCATCCATCTCAAAGCCATTGGAGCAAGGGAAATTGTCCCCGAATTGGGAGGGTCCCTACCCAGTTACGGAGGTAATTAGACCTGGCACCTACAAACTCCAAGGTTTGGATGGAAAATCTATTCCTCGGACATGAAACTCGAACAATCTCCATGCGTATCATCAGTAAAAGTATGCTCTTACTAAATTTACTATGTTCATTAAATTAAATTCAATTTTCAAAGATTGGCGAAATCTTTATGATTCCTCTTGAAAGCTGCAATGAAAAGCAGGTTTTTGTTATATTTTAAATCCTTGGCCGGGCCAAGCGATCTCCGTACCTTGGCTGCGCTAAGTAAAATATAATCTTTTTAAATCCTTGGCCGGGCCGAGCGCTCTCTGTACCTTGGCCGCGCTAAGTAAAATATAAGCTTGAAGCCTCGGCCAAGCCGAGTGACGATCTCTGTACCTTAGCCGCGCCAAGTAAAATATAATCTTTTTAAATCCTTGGTCGGGCCGAGCGATCTTCGTACCTTGGCCGCGTCAAGTAAAATATAATCTTTTTAAAATCCTCGGCCGGGCCGAGCGATTTTTATACCTTGGCCATGCCATGTAAAATATAATCTTGAAGCCTCGGCTAAGCCAAGTGATGATCTCCGTACCTTGGCCGCGCCAAGTAAAATATAATCTTTTTAAATCCTTGGCCAGGCCGAGCGATCTCCGTACCTTGGCCGTGCCAAGTAAAATATAATCTTGAAGCCTCGGCCAAGACCGAGTGATATATTTTTTAAGCCTATTTTTGAAGCCTCGCCAAGACCGAGTGATATATTTCTGGATAATCTTTGAAGCCTCGGCCAAGACCGAATGATATATTTTTGAAGCCTCGGCCAAGACCGAGTGATATATTTTTGAAGCCTCGGCCAAGACCGAGTGATATATTTCTGGATAATCTTTGAAGCCTTGGCCAAGACCTAGTGATATATTTATGGATAATCTTTGAAGCCTCGGCCAAGACCTAGTGATATATTTCTGGATAATCTTTGAAGCATCGGCCAAGACCGAGTGATATGTTTCTGGATAATATTGAAGCCTCGGCCAAGACCGAGTGATATGTTTCTGAATAATAATCTCTGAAGCCTCGGCCAAACCAAGTGATATTTCTCTGGATATTATCTAAAGCCTCGGCCTAGTCAGGTGATTTTTCAGACACTCTAGTGCGACTAAAGCACCCTATTATACTTCGGCAGAGGTAAGCAACCTTTCTTCGCTCACCAGCAAGATTACACAAGTTATTATTTCAAAGATAAAACTTATTTCATTTCCTTAAACGGGGCCACGAATACATCATAAGTTAACAGGGCCGCCCAGGCCTCCCTCTGACCTAAACAGAGATAAACGCTTCCTCTGCGGAGGGCTAAATATTATTGAGATGTCCGACAAGGGCAAAGTAGCAAAGTGCTGCTGATTATACTACGATCCGGAAAGCAAAAATGAGAGTAGCAACTCTCAACACAGCCATGTTGGAAAAAGAAACAAATATTAGGAGAAGAAAGAGTAAGAACTTTCTTTATTGATGGAAAATCACAACCTCCTGAGAGGCATTACAAGTGCATCATAGCATAGGGAATAAAGATAATAAAATAAAAAGCTCGGCTGAGCAGCTTCGGTCGATAACAATGTTTCTGCATCCGGCCCAAGAAATCAGAAAAACCAATTGGCTCTATTAAGCCACTGGTTAATTCCAAAGAGCAAAGTAGGCCATCCACGGATCCCTAGGACAGACATGTTGAGGGATCCTAACCAGGCCAAAGACCTGTAGATGCCGATACTGAGGATGCCTCCTCCCTCAAGCGGGATGCTGGGCTGCTAGCCGCTGCCCAGCGACATGGACAGGGAACCAACAGACCAACACCACCCTCCTCCCTCCTCACATGAGAAAAGATTTCTCAGGCGGATGAACTGAGGGATCCAAATTGAGGAAGGAGGTGAGTTCCATGTTAGCCATGGGGAATACGTATGCTTTGCATTTCCTGTGGTTCCCATGGCAAGTGACAAAGGACACACAGGAAGCGCATGCATGCGCTCCCCATATGGCCTCTGTGTGCCTCCTCATGCGCTCGCCATATGACCTCCAAGATTCCTTCCTTGAGGACTACTTGCTCTTTAGCAACTTCTCCATCACCCCAGCTATCTAGGACGAACCAGCTTTCAAAAGGGAAGCTCGATCTCTCTGCTCTCAACCTTAATAGAACAAGCGCCATGAAGGCCTCTGCAACTCACGAAAGGAAAGGGTATCGGAAGATGACTCAACACAGTCCGCCCCCTCCCATTTTATAGACGGACAAACCAAGGGCAACCATTAAAGAAGGAAACCCCAGAACTTGAAATGCCATGGCCGTGCCACCACGTGGTAAGCCAGGAAAAAGGGAGCATATTTCGAAATGCGCCGAACGCGTCTTCCAAGCCGTGACGCAAGGAAAAAGATTTCCCTTTGATCTCGAATCAAGAGCCTTAAATGCAGGAAATCGACCGCAGGTTCTTGAAATATGGGCAGGCTTGGAAAATCTCCTTTCGAAAATGATGCCATCCAATGGCGACTGGGTGCTTATCGCGTACGTTAAAGAGACCCGTATTGGAAAAAGCCAATGGAATAAATGCCTTAAGCAAAAACGAAGCATCCTTCAGCAAATCGCAAAGCCATTTTACATGCCTCGGCAAAAAGCGAACCAACTCTTTGCTTCGGATAAACCGAACTATCTAACTTCGGCCCTAACCGAGGTGCTTTCGTAGGTTTCGACCATTTCAAGCCGAACTATCCTATGCTTCAACAGATCAAGTTCCCTTGCAAATTTCAAATTATTCAACTCGCCTCAAGCGAGGCCGGAGTTACATTCCACGGCAAGGCCGAACAATTTCATGCATCGACAGAACTAGTTAATCTGGCTTCGATTAAGCAGAATCTTCAATTCGGAACCCCTAAGGGCAATCTGACCTTGAAGCGCGATTCGTTTACGATTCGTTTATCATCGGAGGAACTCCTAGCAGAAAGGTCGTTCAAAAAACAATAACCAAAGCAATAAGACAAAGCAGAAAGAGATTAAAGATTCATTCATTGAGTTTTGATCGAATTACAAGTTGAAAAAATAAAAAATACACAAGCAACCCTTAAGAATCAGGGTTCGGGTCTGTCCCAGGGACCTCCTCGGTGGCATCCGGAGGGATTTGACTCACTTCGCCCACTTCGAATGTTGTTGGAAGAGAAACGTCAGGTTTCTTGGCTGCAAGCTGAGGACATCCTTCAGGAGCCTCGGCCTCATTGGGACCCAAGATAGTGTCAAGGTCGACGTCTGAAATGTCCTCATATTCCGCTTCTTCGGCCCCTGGGGTGCGGGTATCGTAAATCTCGGCCTCCAGAAAAGATAAATCTAACTCGGGATACACTCTAGAGATCTTCGCCCGAGTTTCATCTTCACCAAACCGGAAAGCATCGGCACAAGCCTCTTTACGCTCCTCAGAGAATTGAATAGAATTCTTGTACTCTTTCACAACCGAGGTAATTCGATCGTTAGTTTCAGCTAGCTGGCTCCCAAGCTCGAGATTCATTTGGTGACTTGAGGCCAACTCCGCCCTCAAGGCCTTAAATTGCTCTTGCGCCTCGAGCTCGATTTTGCCTATCTGCAAACATCAGGTCGTTTGAGGCCATAAACAAAAGAAAAAAGCGCCAGGAACAAGTAAATGAGAAAACACTATACCTCTTCCTCCTGCCGAGCCATTTTATCGCTCAGCTCATGGACCTTTTCCAGGGCCTTTAATTTGACCGCTTTATTCTGTTGGAGACCCTCCTTGAGGTCACTAATTCGGGATTGTTTGTCCTCGATTTCCCGTAGAGATTGGTTGAGGTCAGTGGTGAGCTTGGCGATTGATCATGCTGCCACTTCAGCCGATCTTCCCTATCGGCAAGTTTCTTATTCAGGCTAGCAAGCTAATCTTGCTGCGCCGGCACTTGCGCTCCTCCTCCTCAGCCTCTTGTTCCAATTATTCTTCTCCTCGGCATGGCTATTCTTCAGTTGGTCCCACCTCTTGTCAAAATGTAGCCGCATAAAGTTGACTTCTTCGGCATGCCTAGACTTGATTTGGGATAACTTCAAGTAGGCCTTATCCGATTGTTCACGAAAACCCTAGAGCTCTTTGACCTGAGACTCGAACCAAGAAGCCCTCTCGGCAGTATCTCGGTAGGACTCGTTCATCTTCTCAAGGTCCACCTGAACGGATGCTAAGGCCCTAGAGAGCCGGCTGATAGAATCCACCCTTGTCGAAGGTCAACCGCCTCCCTCCTGGCCTGAGCATAGGCCTCCATGGCCAAATTTAAGCACCAATTCACGCCCTCATAATTAAAGTATTCTAAAAAAGTACAAGTAAGAAACTACGACCGAACCAGCCAACTAAGAACTACAACCTTAGTACGATGACTTACTTGAGAAGCGTAGTTTGTAGCGATCTTCATAAGAGCGGCGCTACTAATTTTGGGAGAAGGTAGACATCCTTCAGCTCCTCGAACCGACCAAAAGCTGAAGGATCATCCGTCGAGGAACTCCCCCCCCCCCACGTGCAGTATAGACCTCATCAAAGCGGCGAACATGTCATCCACCTATGGGCCATGAATTAGAGAACTCATGGCCGAAGAAACGGCCTGAGGGACTTCAACCTGAGGAACCGCCATCCGCTTGGTTCCTCCATTAGAACTTTAGCCTGCATGGCCTTGGATGCTTCGGCCCCAATTGACAGAACCTCGATCCGAGCGTCCCCTTCGCTCAGTGGTCCTTCTTCTTCCTCTTCCTCTCCAATTGTTGCTTCATCTCCGGCAGACTCCACCCATACTTCGGTCTCTCCCACACATCCCCTGGTACATAAGAGAGAGACCCTCAGCGGGAGGTCCCCGACCTCCGCCGACCCTTCACCAGGCGCCTCCACTTGGGCTTCGGCAGCCGCGACTGCCTCTCCTAACCCCTCCACTGAGCAGGGGCCTCTTCCATGCGCAATGCCAGAGGGCTCCCCACCGCTAGCGACTGAGGCTGATTAGCCTCTGGCATGAGGATCGCCGAATGGACCGGCGACATCTCCTTGACATCATCCAACATGACCACAATTTGAGGAGAAAACTTCGATGGCTCTCTCTAAGTTTCCCCCAATGGCACTTTCCACTACTGTGTCCCCCTCCGGCAAGGGGGGCTCACCAACTGCAGTCGACGATCCCGCTTCCCCCCTCTTAGGGGTGGAAGAGTGACGGCCAACACTATCTTTCCTTGGCTCCTTCGAGTGAGACCCGGAAGGATGGATTCTATTTTCGGACCTATGCTTGTCCCCGAGCCGGAGCCTCTGTGGCGCTTGCCCAATTCCTTCCTCATTTGGCCATAAATGCCGACCTCTCGGCTGAAAATAATAAACATTCAATCGAATGAAAATAGAATTGCCCAAGCACACCAGCCGCCATAGCAAAAAGAAGAAAAATAAGCTCACCTTAAGGGTCAATAGAACTAAGCCCGGCGGCAAAAGGGCATCCTCTGATAATAAGGCGCTGGCCGATAACACCTGGCCGCCACGAAGGGTTACCAAATCTCTCTTCTTTCGCTCGGTCAGCTCCGGATGCGCTTCCAGATATTTAACATAGCTCGCCCATCCCCTCAAAAATCCAAACCATGTTTCCTTCGACAATAAAAAATCTGGACTTTCACTCCTTTATCGAAGATGGATTATCTAAAATCATCTTGAACGACTTCGAGGACCAATAAAGGGCCACTCAGAGCTTCTTCCGAAAACTAGATTATAACAAACTCGGAATATAGAGAGGGTTGCAGTCACCCCAACACGGCTACACATTGAAATGAACCCGATAAGATTGCGCCAACTATTCGGGCCACCATTGCCGGGAAAATGTTGTAAAACCTCATCACCTCCTGCACCAACGGGTGAAGAGGGAACCGGAGACCTGCCCTCAGGCTCTCCTTATAGAAAAAGACTCCACGGCTTAACTCCGTCGATACCCGGTGCTTGGCCTTCGGCACCCATAGCAACATATCCCGGGAACCCTGTAATGGCGACAGATTCTATCCAGGTCATCTAGGGTTATCTCTGAGGCAACGTCACCTGGACCCTTCATATTGGCAAAATAAGGGGCAGAGCATGAACAAGTAAACAAGGGTTCAGGGAAGAATGGAAAACCTCTATAGCAAGAGCAAGAAGGCATTACAGAACGCCCTAGCCCTCTTTAAATAGCATTCCAGAAAGAAAGCCCTATCATGCGGAGCCCCAGCAATCGCGGCCTGCTGGAAATGAGGCGTTTCCTCCTCGTGACGCGGCAAAAAATGATGACTAAATGATGGCCCGTCATTTACGAGATTATCATTGCCCGCCTTTTCGCATTCTCCGAATGAGATTATTCAGAACTCCACTCCCTACATCCGAATTTACACTTCGGACTAGGGAGTGGGGGTCATGTGATGAGGGGTAAAATTATCATTGCATTAATACCCACACACGTCGACAATTGGGTCAAGTCCAATCCCGACATTTTGTTGGCCAGCCATCGCATCCACCGAGCAGCGAAGCCCAATCGCCCTCAGCGGCGTCGGGTCGCCTCGACGGCCCGAGCTATTTTTATGCCTCGGTAATCCGAGCTATCTTTATGTCTTGGTAACCCGAGCTATCTTCATACCTCAGCAGCCCGAGCTATCTTCATACCTCGGCAGCCCGAGTCATCTCGTACCTCCGAAAACCGATTTTCCCCTTGCCTCGACAGCCCATGCTATTCTCACACCTCGGCTGGCCAAGCCATTATGTGCCCTGAAACTAAGTTATTCCTCGCTTTGGCCGAACCAAGGCACTTGAAATACCTCTACGGAATTCGGCATGGAAGAGTTCAAATTTACTATAACTGAATAAGATTTCAAACGGAAAATCATGCCAAAAGTGGCCTAAGGACCATAGAAGTGGCCTAGGGCCTACATAATCACTGAATCTCAAGGCATCAACTAGCTTTCCAGCCGTCGATCCTCTAACCAGCAAGATACAGACCCTACTGGCCTCGTAACAAACTTGATTCGAATCTTTGAATCCTAACAGCTTTCAGACCCCACCCATGGCATGCCCAAGGAATCAGGTAATCGCCTATAAATACCACAGCCCTTCAATCTCTCAGGTACGCAACTACATGCACTCACGCTCATTCACTGGCTCTCATACTGAAAAACTCCATTGAAGCTCCCCCTGAGCTCGGAGCTCTCCAGAGAATACCCATTAGGGAACTCTTCTATGAAAGTCTTCTTCTCACATCTGCTTGCTGTGAATCTCTACTGACTTGGGCGTCGGAGGGTCCTCCGCAGAGGGCAACCCCCAAAGAAACCCTCTGCGTGCGGACTGTCTTGCAGGTTCCACCCGAGGCAACGAGATCGACGTCCGGATCAGGAGCTCAAGCGCACCCGAGTCGAGAACGAATTTCCATGGTATTATTATTATTATTATTATTATATATTATTATTTGTTCTCTGTCTTGAAGAAGAAGGAATTCTTATCTTAATTTCCGTTTTAACATTATCTAAACAAGATATGACTAAGAAAATTTGTGTTAATGGATAGTCTTAGTTCAACGTTTTTTTAGTGTTTGATATATGCTCTCAGTTTGTATATACAGTAATATATCCAACTATATTATTTTAATTTTGATGTAACAAAACTCTATTATGGGAATGTAATTAAAATTATTACACAATTTCTACACATTATTCAGTTTATAAAAAAATTGAAATGGCTCCAACATCAGGTTCTTATTAATGTTAATGTTATGACTCCAATTTGATAATGTGAAGTGTTCGCGTTAACACCTTTCAAACTGATATTTTATTCATTATGAGATAAAGCGTAGATGGTAGATGCAGTCTCATTTCATACATAATGATCAAGTTACTTAATGAATACTAAAAAAATAAAAAATAAAATATTTTTTTAGTAAAATAGTATAATTTATGCTTCTAATTTCTTATTTCATGTCTTTAAAGGATAAATCCTTTGAATTCATCTCTACAAATATTTTCATCTAATTCTGTGTCTATCATCTACATCCCCTCTACCTGCAATAAATAAGAATAAGAAACCCATATGAAACAATTTAGAAGAATACATGTTAATTCAAAAAACAAAGTCCATCAATTTACTTCTTAATTTGTTAGCTTATTTCATCAAATGATCATATTGGTTTAAAGAATAAAAAAAAAAAAAACCACATCATATTAAATACCTTGTAAGAGTAAAACCAATGGCCAAATCTTGATCAGATCATTGAACTAGTTTAAATGCCGGCATGCATCCTAAGACTCATGGGCCAAATTATCTAGTGAATGGATGGTTTAAATTATCTATCCAATAGATGATGTTATGCTACATTGGATTTTTTTGTTCACATTTAACAAGAAAAACCATGTATGACCACCACCACCAACCACCCCAACTCTTAGTATTATTTTGAACTAATCTACAATTATTTAAGAATAGTATGCTGCATAGATTTTTTATATTTTTCTAATATATGATTTTGATTGCCTCCAATAGCTTAAGAAATAATAATTGAATGCATGATTATTAATATAGTATGTTGTAAACATAATTTGATTAAAATAATGAAAATTAATAATGTTATTGAATAGAAAGCTAATATACATCATTTTTTATTTTAAATATACTACCTTAAAATTGAAGAGATATAGATGATCAAACATTAGCATGTATTTCTCATGCATAAAATATGATATAATTATTAATTAATATAAAAAATTGCCTTCCTTTTCTATGTTACACTACAGGACAAAACTAGTTATTATTTCATTTGTAAGCTCATATCTAGAAATTAAACTTCTCATGAAAAGTAATACTTTCATAATTGAGAAGTTATGCTCCTTTGATTATAAAATAACATTACAAATTTTAGCTCTTCAACATCATCATAGATATTAAGTTTCAATCACTTAGTCAAAGGTGGTTTAAATTGAGCTCATGCATGATACATGTCTCAAAGTGCATTGAATTTGTTAAACTACTGGCTCAAATGAGTCATCTTTGAATCAAGTAATGCTTCCTTAGTGAAGTAGCAATGCTGCTAGTAAGAAAATGAAAATGAAGCAATGTTTTACAATTTTAATTTTAAAGGAGCAATGCTTTGATGGCAAAAAAATATTACTCTTGAAATTTACCAATGAAATTGAGTCCTAGTCTTCAACCTTAGACCGATGATGAAGCAACACTCTTAGTTTTTAACCTTAGGGCAGTAATGGAGCAATGATCCAAATCTTTAACAATGGAGATCTTTAATAATGAAGAAAATCTCAAAAAAATGGAGCAATGCTCCATGTCTTCATTATTGGAGCAATGCACCATGTCTTTGACAGTGGAATTCCAGATCCCTAAAAGTGGAGTATTGCTCTAGTCTTTCATATTGGAGCAATACTCCACATCTTTAAAAATAAAGTAAGACTCTTAAAAATAATGTTTCATATCCTAGTGGAGCAATGCTTGAGTTATGCTTTTACTTGAGTATCGGGTCCGAGAGATATTGGGCTACTACAAGCTACTTTGGGCCTTGGTTTAGGGCTTAAGAGGCCTTTCTTGGGTTACTTTGGATTTTTTGAGCAATGCTCCATGTGTAAATTATGCCTTTCTGACCGGGGCTTTCTTGATTTTATTGAAATAATTTAGATGAACATGATTTATTGATTTGGGTGAACTAATGTTCCTTGACTTCAATGAACCAAGGTTTTCTTTTGGGAGCAAAGCTCTATACGATGAACTTATTCTCAAAGCAACTGTCTAATTGAGTCCGCCTAACTTTGGATAATGCTCCATTTAGTGCATTAGGAGTGATATGACCTTAGAGCAGTGCTTCATTTGGTGAGCTTAAGTTCATTTGACTTTAAGAGCAATGTTCTCTTTGATGAACTTGAGCTCATCTAACTTTAAAGACTTAATTTGATGAACTTGTACTTATCTCACTTTAGAGGAATGCTCTATTTAGTGAACCTAGGTTCATCAAACTTTAGGAATAATGTTCCATTTGATGAATTTGACTCATCTGATTTTGAAGCAATGCTTCATTTGGTGAACTTGTATTCGTTTTGCTTTGGAGTAGTTAATAAACTTGGGTTCACTTGATTTTAGGAGCAATGCTCCATTCGATAAACTTGCATTCGTCTAACTTGAGGTAATGCTTCATATTTAATGAATTTGGGTTCATCGCACTAAGAGTAATGCTTTTGAAGAAAAGATTGGTGATAAATATCATTGTAAAGAGCAATGCTCTTGGAGAGAATAGAGCAAGATTTCATAATATTAGCCTTAGGCTTGATGAAGAATAGTTTTAGAAGGAGTTACACTCTTAGAGGAGATAAAATAAAGCTCCGAACTTTAGAGCATTATTTCATGTGAGGATGTAATGGTCCAGACCTGAGATGAATTTAAAATATTTGCCACATGCTGAGAAATAAATCCTCAGTATGCAAGGCATCATTTGCAGAGCATTTTTATATAATTACTTAAATAAAGGATTAGCTTCTATCTAACTCATGCTTATGTCTTAGTCTTTGAAACAAAATAATAATAGAGTTTTATGAGCCTTCATTCGATAAATAACACAAAGCATAAATTAGTGGATCAAGCAAGCAAAGATTTATAAAAAATTTATAAAACAAAGCATATCATTAATTAAAAACCCAAAAACTTTAGCTCATAACCTCACATATCATCAATATGCTAATACTTGTAAATTTCAAAGCATGTTTAACTAGTACATAAAACTTTTCATGTAATATCTTTCATGTTATCATATTCAAAATTTTCATGTCATATTATTCATGTCATCGATAATTTATTTATCAGTAATTCATATTATCAAAAATTTATACTCTATGATCATAAACTATGGTCACATGTATTCCTGTGATAAAACAATAGCACCGTAATTAACTCTATGGATGAAGACCATAGCACCATATTTTACCTTATGGATGGAGGCATATCCTTTACATATATCCTCTGTAGAGGTGAGTCCTAGTGTTAGAATATGGTCATAAGTCATTACAAAGTGGATCGAAGCTACATATTTTTAAACATATTTTATGATTAATAATTCTATATTATTAATATTTATTTATTCATATCATAAAATTCTCATAATAACAATAATCTTCAGTATTTGCAGTAAATAGTTATGCAAAAATAACTATACTTGATCCAAATTTATAATAAATTTAGCTATAATTATAAAATCTTATTATTTCAAAATAACCGATCATATAAATATTTAGCAATCTCATAGAGAAACCATGGCTTGGATGCTTGATTTGAAAATCTTGATGTCAGGCCCATAAGTTGGATATTGTTATAAAGTGCAACAACTTGTTGGGCTTTATCTTATTTTCTTAACTTTCAAGATGCCTTTAGCATGACTATTGGGGCTTGTAGGAGAGTAGAGCGCCAGTCTTTCAACATTGGATAGCACTGGCAAGGAAGCAATACTTCTATTGAGAGGAGCAATGCTCTTGGTAGAAAGATGTCATGAAAGACATGTCATCTAATATCAACAAGTCCTATAGAAGGTATGCCATGTTGGTGGGGGCTCTCTAACATGGTAGAGAGATGCAATTTTTTCATCTAGTACATGGGATCCCCAATGCTTTAGATGGTCCTAGTTTTAGTTTAGGCAAACTTGCCATTGGAGGGGGATTTAGAAGTAAAATCTAGGATTCTTGTGTGCTATACGGGCTATTGTAGATTAATTACAACTTGCTTGCTTTATTCTCTTTCTCCAACTTTGTTTGCTTGATTTCTCTTTCCCTAACTTTAAAGATGCTTTAAGCATATTTGTTGGTACTTGCAGAGAAGTAGAGGGCTACTCTTGAGAAACAGGTCTAGATTTGATGGAATTTAGCTAGTAGATAAAAATTTAGAGGTTGCTATCATGTTGTAGGCTAATAGAAACAACACCTCTTTTCTACCTTCACTCCATGTTATAGAGATTGAGAATGCCAATATTATGATTTTTAGTTTCTAAGATGAAAAGGGTCTTGCATAGAAAACGTGGCAAGATGTGGAGAGTTTAGATGAGTTTAGGCTTAGAAAGTTAGAAGAAGATTGTTGCAATGTTAGGATGGGAAGGGTGTGGGAGCTTAATGATTTTATGAGGGTCCTAAAGGATGAGATGGAGATTTTGATAGAATTTCTAGGTTCTAATTAAGTTGAGGGAGGAGGGGATTGAGAGGTTGAGGATGGAAGGAGAGGCATGTTTTTTTTAGTGGCTTTGCTAAAGTTTGTAGTAGGACAACAGCAAAAAGTAGCGTGGTAGGGTAATATGTTCTTTTTTTTTAGTTTGTGTCTAGTTTTCGATAGTGTCATTATCCTTTTGAGCATGTCTTAGCATTAAATAAGAGTTCTAGGTAGTTGGGGCGAGCGCTAGTCATGGCAGGTCATGGTAAGGTAGCATGTCAGTCTGGTTTAATTAATAAACTTGACCCTAAACAAATTGGATTTAATTAGTTAATTTTGCTTGAAATAACTTGATTTAACATTCGTT
Source organism: Calamus simplicifolius (assembly GCA_900491605.1). NCBI lineage: Eukaryota > Viridiplantae > Streptophyta > Magnoliopsida > Arecales > Arecaceae > Calamus > Calamus simplicifolius. Next base: position 121,613 of record UESW01004437.1, on the reverse strand, counting down.
AGAACAGCTCAAACTAGGTGACCAAACCCAAATATGGGACTTGATACGAACTTATGAGAATTAACCCAAAGGGCAGTCATGGTGCTCGGGATCGAACCCAATGGCAAGTAAGATGATGATTTGGCTCAAACCAATAAAAATTAAACCCAATGAGTGATAGAGGATTGGAAATGAATCAAGTAGTTGAGCTTGGGTTTGACCCTACTCATTGAAATTGAACCCAATTGAATAAGACAAATGAATCCGAATATTAGACTGGACCAGTTCATGGAAATTGAGTCTAATTATCAATTAGGTGTTAGAAATTTAGTTATGTATTGAGAGTATTAGGTCACCCTTATTTATTGAAATGGGCTTAATCAGGCTAAATGGTTAAGCCCTACTGCATCTTGGTCTGATTTATGGTAATTAAATCTAATTGAGCTAAATAATTAAGCTAAAGTGCAATTTGACCGGCTTCATGTAATTAAACCTAATCAGGTTAGATGGACTAAGATCAATGATAAATTTAACCTGATTCTTGGTGATTGTACTTAATTAGGTTAGATGGCTAAGGCAAAGTGCTAAGCTTAACCTGGTTTATGGTGATGGAACCAAATCAGGTCCGATAGGCTAAGTTAGGGAGTCGTTTTTGACTTAACCCATAATAATTTGACCTAATCAATAGTGTAATCAAACTTCATAAACTAAAGCAATGTAATATGATTTTTCAACAACTGAGTAATGTGCCATGACTTTCAATAGTCAAGTAATGCATCAAAAATTTTTAGCAGTTGAGAGCATTTGAGTATGTATTAGGACTTTTCAAAAGTAGAGTAATGTATAAGACTCTTTAGCAATTGAGTAATATATTAAAACTCTTTAACAACTTAGTAATGTGCTAGGATCCATCATTAGCAAAGTAATGTACTAAAATTCTTCAATAGCTGCAAGGAACTTGGGCTTGGTGCTGATAATCAGGCTTTATCAATATTACAAAATTCAGCTCCAATTTGATAATGCGAAGGTTCAAACCAATATTTTATTGGATTGCGGATAGTAGATGCAGTCTCATCATATATGATGATCAAGTTACTTAGGGAACACAAAAAATAGAAAATAAAATAAAATATTTTTTAGTATAACTAACTAATTTATGCTTCTAATTTCTTACTTGGATAAATCTTGAATTCATCTGTGCAAATATTTTCTTTCTAACCTCTACCTGCAATAAACAAGGAATAAGAAACCCATACAAAACAATTTCTAAGAATCCATCTTAATTCAAAAACAAAGTCCATCAATTTACTTCTTAATCTTTAGCTTATTTCATCAAGATCATCATATTGGTTTAAAATATTAAAGAAAACCATGACATCATATTGAATATCTTGGAAGAGTAAAACCAATGGCCAAACATTCATCAGAACATTGAACTAGTTTAAATGCTGACATCACATCCTAAGGCATCATGAGCCAAATTATCTATTAGATATATGGTTTAAATTATCTATCGAATAAATGATGTTATGCTGATTTTATGTTATATAGTGGTTTTTTTTTTTTCTATTTAGCAAGAAAAAAAAAATACCTGAACCATCTATGACCACCGCCACCAACCGCCTCATCTCTTAGTATTTTTGAACTAATCTACAATTACTTAAGAATAGTATCCTTTACATATTTTTTATATTTTTTAATATATGATTTTGATTGCCTCCAATAGCTTAAGAAATAATAATTGAATGCATGATTATTAATATAGTATGTTGTAAACATAATTTGATTAAAATAAGAAAATTAATAATGTTATTGAATAAAAGCTAATATACATCATTTTTTATTTTAAATATACTATCTTAAAATTGAACAGATATAGATGATCATAACATTAGCATGTATTTGTCATGCATAAAATATGATATAATTATTAACTAATATAAAAAAATTGTCTTCCTTTTCTATGTTACAGGACAAAACTAGTTATTATTTCATTTTGCATAACTCTATTGCATATTAAAAGAAATGATAACTATATAGAAATCTATAAAATATAGAAAAGCAATTAATTTTAAGCTCATATCTAGAAATTAAACTTCTCATGAAAAGCAATACTTTCATCATTGAGAAGTTATGCTCCTTTGATTATAGAATAATATTACAAATTTTAGTTCTTCAACATCGTCAGAGATATTAAGTTTCAATCACTTAGTCAAAGGTGGTTTAAATTGATCTCATGCATGATACGTGTCTCAAAGTGCATTGAATTTGTTAAACTACTATTAGCATGGCTCAAATAAGTCATCTCTAATGAAGCAATGCTTCCTTAGTGAAGGAGCAATGCTGCTAGTAAGAAAATGAAAATGAAGCAATGCTTTAGGATTTTAATTTTAAGGGAGCAATGCTTTGATGGTGAAAAAACAATACTCTTGAAATTTACCAATGGAATTGACTCCTAGTCTTCAACCTTAGACCAATGATGAAGCAACACTCTTAGTTTTTAACCTTAGGGTAGTAATGGAGCAATAATCCAAATCTTGAACAATAGAGATCTTTAATAATGAAGAAAATCTCAAAAAAATGGAGCAATGCTCCATGTCTTCATTATTAGAGCAATGCACCATGTCTTTGATAGTGGAACACATTCCAGATCCTTAAATGTGGAGTATTGCTCTAGTCTTTCATATTGGAGCAATGCTCCACATCTTTAACTATAAAGTAAGACTCTTAAAAATAATATTTCATATCCTACAATGGAGCAATGCTATTTACTATGGGGTCTAAGAGATATTGGGCCACTACAAGTGATAAGGGATGAAGTAGAATGATGCAATATAGGAAAAGATAGTAATAACTAAAAAAAAAATAAAGTGAAGCTAGGCTACATTTTCATGTAAAAGAGCAAAAATTTTCATGAAGGGTTTTGTATGTTAAACTAGACTTGGAGGAGAATCCTTCAAAATAGTAAAGAGAAAGGATCTTTGTGGCTAAGAAACCACACAGGCTAGGACTTAGTTATTCTAATATTTCAGATTAGAAAATATTGAAAGAGGGGTATCCAACCATTAATATATCAGAGATTGAAAGGTTTACACTCTAGGATGAAGTTCTTGGATGACAAGAAGATTCCTCTAGTTGCAGAATTTTTGTATCTGTTTTTTGTCACGGAAGACCTTCTTCTTTGGAACATGAAATTTCCGGAGATCTTGGCGGATTTGACATAGCTTCGTCGACCTTCTTTGTGGAGTCTTCTTGCACCTTGAAAGATGAAATAGGATGGTAGAATGGAATGAAGAATGGCTAATGGATCTTGGCATGGAAATGACTTTCTTGAAGTAGCTAAGGGCCTCTCACCCACTCCCTCTCTGTTGGCCCAGATGGCAACCCAAGAGGGGAGGTGAATTGGGTTCTTTAAAATTTTAATACTTTAAAGCTATGTGCCTGATTTGAAAGTGGTTGAGTGCAATGAATAGATAAATGCTAAGCACAAATAAATGAGATAGAGAGAGAGACAAAGCACGGCAAACACAAAGATTTTATAGTAGTTCGGTGTATCCAACACCTACATCTACTCCCAAGCTTCACTTGGGTCCACACTATAATCCACTTGATTACAGTCGAGTTGTTTTACAAGCTCACAACTCAAACTTGTTATTTTTTCGGGTCACAATGAACCCAGCCGATTTTTCCGGGCTCACCAGCACAAAACCCAACCACAAGCTAAGCTTAGCTCGTCCCGAGGTATACTACATCCACTAATTCAATCCCTGATTGAATTAGCCAACAACAATGAAAACTAGAGTTTTGAATACACAACAGCTCCTCAAATGAGCAAATATGTAATTGAATAAATAAAGGGTAAGAAAAGCCTGTTTGAAGCGATTTTGATTTGAGCTTTTCTTCTTTTCTTCTTCTCCTTTGAAAGATTGAATCAGGCCTCGGCTCAGATTCTTCACAGCAATCGTAGTTGAGAAGTTGAAGAAATTTGGGTTTTTTTGAACTTTGCAAATCCTCCGATTTTGAACTTTTGAATGCTTTGGATTTTTCTTTGGACTCTCTTAGATTGATGGATTTGAGTTCTAAGTCTTTCCTTTTGATTTCTCTCTCAAGATTTTTGGATTTTTCACAAAATATTTCTCTTTTTTCATTCTGTTCTTCTCTCTTTTTCAAACGGTTGATTCCCCTTTTTTATAGATCTCTTAAACCAAGGTTTTGATGGAAAACTAGCCGTTGTGAGATGTTTGGATGTTTCTACACTCAAAGAAAATAGCCATTAGAGATTAGGTAGAAAAAATCTTACCGTTGAAGTCTGTTCTGACATTTGAAAAATCTATTCCTGACAGGTTGGAGTCGGCTCCAACTTTTCAGGTGTCGGCTCTAAGTCGTGGTGTCCAAAAATAGTAATAAGAAGTTTGTTGAGGAGTCGGCTTCGAAAAAGTTAAGTGTCGGCTCGGCGCTATCGGGAGTCGGCTCCGGAATCCAAAGGTGTCGACTCTAACTTTGTCCAAAAAATATGCTCTCTATTCTCAGGTTAGAGTCGGCTCCAGAACTGTAGGTGTTAACTCCGAAATTCTCAGGTGTCGGCTCTCGATCTTCAGATGTTGGCTCCGAAAACTGATGCAGAAACCACTTCTCTGTATCTCAGGTTGGAGTCGGCTCCGAAACTCTAGGTGTCGACTCCGAACCATGCCAAAAATGTAGAAAGGTTCTGATACGCCCTGGGGTCGGCTCCTGACTGTTTGGGTGTCGACTCTAAGTTCTGAACTTACATATTTTCTTTTCAATTTTGATTCAAAACTTATTTCCTTACACCTTTTGACTGATTAAACATTTTTAATCCCTGAAACACTTATTAAATTTGTTAGAAACATAGTGAATATACTCATGTCTTTTGTTAATCATCAAAATCAATACTTGGGTCAACAATCTCTTCCTTTTTGATGATGACAAAAATAGAGTATATGCATGATTAAACAATATGAGTTGCAAATCAAATTTCTTAATTTTATGTTCTCATAGTTAAGCTCCCCTGAATGAGGTAGCTCCCCTATGATACTCAATTTAACATCTTCTCTCCCTTTATCATTAAGACTTAATAAGCATATCAAATTAAGGTCATTTAAGCTTGATACTACTAAACCTTGATACTCATTAAACTTATCTCATCGAAACTACTTGATACCAATTAATTAAGCTTATTTGTTCCAATGCATTAATTAAGCTTATTTGTTCCAATACATATACAATCTTCTCTCCCCTTTTTTGTAATCAACAAAAAGGTTTTAGAAAAGATTCAAGTTTAATTAATCTTTCTCAAAAGAACAATCAAATTGTATTGCAAAATACAAGTAATTCATTAATTTCATTATTCAAAATTAACATTACATTTGATAAAAAGTAAACATTTTACATCAAAAAGAACTTCATTTCATCAAACTTCATTACATTAAAGTAAATTTCATCAAAAGAAATTTCATAATATCAAAAGAAACATCATCATATCAAAAGAAACTTCATTACATCAAAAGTATCAAATGCAGTATTTAATGATTTCTAAGAAGCCTTTGCAATTCTTCTACAATTTTTTTCATTCCTTCACTTTGAGTTCTGACAAATTCCTTCAGTCTTCTATCAATGAATCCACATGCAGTAACAATTTTGTCTTGAAGCTCTGCATTGCATTTGGAATAGTCTCAGAATCTCCTCCAATTTCTTTAAGTTCCTCAAAAATGTTCTTGAGATCATTCTTTAATGCTTCTGAGGAGATCCAAGGATTGACTCAATTTTGTTTACTCTCTCATCCAAAGAATAAACATTTCTCTTAAATTCATCAAACTATTGTCAATTTCAGTTTTCATCTCTTCCTTGTGAGTAGCAAATAGACTTTTAAGTTGTTCTAACTGAATATCAAAAAAACTGGTAGAAGCTTGAACAAATGAACTTGAAGCAGGTGCAGGAGCTGCTGAAGGTGCAGGGCTACTAGGTCCTGCGAAATATGTCTCACAGAGGGTCCAGGTGTTGTAGCTCCAACATCAGTAGCTCTTTCATCCAAGAGACTTTTCTTTCCCAAATTCCATCCTTCTTCACAAATCCCATTCTATGCACAGTTGCTAAACTATAGTAATCTGTGTGCCTTAAATTCTTTTTGGGTTCATTTTCAGAAATAACACACCCTGACTCTGAAATGCTAAAGTCAATATCATACCATAGGGTAAAGTAGATCTTTTCTTATTCCCCTTCAGCCATATACCAGACCATCATACCAGCCAAATTAATTCGCTGACCAGTCAAAACACTGTCCATAATTACAATGTCTCGCTCTGAGACATACTCAAACCTCCCGTCTTGGGAAATAAAATCCTTCCATATATTATGAAGTAATCTCAACTCAAGAGGCAATTGGTTTGCCCTAATTTCTTCAAATTCAGTAACTTCTCTTCCTAGCATCCTTGATAAAGCATTTGACCTTTCACTGTGAATGCTTCTAGCAAGCCCAGTAACAGGAATCCCTAAAAGATTTCCTAAGATTTCTGAGGTTATATGAATCCTTTTCCTCTTACTGAACTAACTATTCCTCCATCTCCTCTAGACAGATTGAAATAAAACTCCTTGACTAAGGCTGGATAAGTAGGTAAATCAAGGGAACATACCTTATCCCAACCTAGTTCTATCAACTGTCGCCCAATGGTAAAACCTTCTTCCTCAAAGAAATGAAAGTCTACCTTCCTGCCCATTGTGATGACTCGGCCTGCTAGAGTATCGATTTGAGGTGAGGAGGGGCTTGGAGCAGCGCTCGGTGTGGATGACGAGGAAGAGGATGAAAACTTGGCGAAGGCTGCCTTGCCGGATGCCTCACTGTCCTTTCCTCGTCACCGCTCCACCAACCACTGATCCCCTACGTTTGGGTGCCATTGAGAGCTAAGGAGATGGTTAATTTGAGGAATTTTGGGTTTTGGAAAGAGTTGGAGAGAGTTTGGAGGGGTTAGGAGTCGATTGAAATGAACGAGGAGTCGGCTCTGCCCTAGATAAGTCAACCTGGGACCACTTGGAGTCGACTCCCGCAAAGCGAGGTGTCGGCTCTAAGGTCTCAGACCGTGAGCGACACAGACAAGGTGTCGACTCCACAAATTGAGGTGTCGACTCCACTGACAGTTTCAGAAAAAAAAAGAGAGTTTCAAACATCCGAAACTTGTCAAAATAAAATCAATAAATTTTGGATAAAATCTTTGGAATGTAGAGAATCAAATTGTTCAAATGTCTAGATAAATTGTCCTTAAAATCATGAGAGAAATTTTAAGAAATTGATTGAATTCTAGATAATCATTCCTTAGGGGTTTCAAAATCATTCCAAAGGGTCACAAATCCCTAACTCTCCTCTAAGATAACAAAATCTTTCTTCACTCAAGGGTTTTGTAAATATGTCAGCTAATTGTTCTTCAGTACAAACATAATCAAGACAAATGTCACCATTAGCTACATGTTCTCTAATAAAGTGATATCTAATTTCAATATGTTTAGTTCTTGAATGTTGTATAGGATTTTTAGTTAAGTTTATTGCACTTGTATTATCACATTTAATAGGAGTTTTATCAAGTGTTATGCCATAATCTTCAAGTTGTCGCTTAATCCAAAGGATTTGAGCACAGCAACTTCCAGCTGCAACATATTCAGCTTCAGCAGTAGATAATGCAACTGAATTTTGCTTTTTGCTAAACCAAGAGATTAAGTTACTTCCTAAAAATTGACATGCACCACTTGTACTCTTTCTATCTAATTTACAACCAGCATAATCAGAATCAGAATAAGCAATCAAATTTAATGTTGAGTCTCTAGAATACCATAATCCTACATTTTTAGTTCCACTTAGATATCTTAGTATTCTTTTTACAGCAATTAAATGAGATTCTTTAGGTTCAGATTGAAATCTAGCACATAGACAAACATAATATATCAGGTCTACTTGCAGTTAAGTAAAGTAGAGATCCGATCATACCTCTATAATGCTTTTGATCAACTTTCTTACCATCTTCATCTTTGTCTAATTTGCATGAAGGACTCATAGGTGTTCCAAGGGGTTTGATTGATTCCATTCCAAACTTCTTGAGAATTTCTTTGTGTACTTTGTTTGGTTGATGAAAATCCCCTCTTTGCTTTGTTTGATTTGTAGTCCTAGGAAGAAATTGAGTTCTCCCATCATGCTCATTTCGAATTCACCCTGCATTAACTTAGCAAATTCTTGACACAAAAGATTGTTAGTAGCACCGAATACAATATCATCTACATATATTTGTACTACTAATAAATCTTTATTTTTTCTTTTCAAAATAGGGTTTTATCAACATTTCCTCTAGAAAAATCATTTTCAATTAGAAATTTACTTAACCTATCATACCAAGCTCTAGGTGCTTGTTTTAAACCATATAGTGCTTTGTGTAATTTAAAAACATGATTTGAAAATTCATGATCTTCAAAACCAGGTGGTTGTTCTACAAAACTTCTCATTTATAAAACCATTTAAAAATGCGCTCTTAACATCCATTTGAAATAAATTGATATTCATATGACATGCAAATGCAAGTAATAATCTAATTGCTTCTAATCTAGCTACAGGTGCAAAAGTTTCATCAAAATCAATTCCTTCTTCTTGATTATATCCTTTTGCAACTAATCTAGCTTTATTTCTAATTACTATGCCATTTTCATCTAATTTATTTCTAAATACCCATTTAGATCCTATAACTGAGTGACCTTTAGGTCTATCAACTAAGGACCATACATTATTTCTAGTAAATTGATTTAATTCTTCTTGCATAGCTAACATCCAATTACTATCTTTTTCAGCTTCTTCAATAGTTTTAGGTTCAATTTGAGATACAAATGCAAGATGATTATTGATATTTCTCATAGATGATCTAGTTCTTACTCCTTGAGATGGATCACCTATAATCAATTCCTTTGGATGACCATAGGCATATCTCCAATCTCTAGGAAGATCTATATCATTACGATAGTATCAATAACATCAACCCTAGGAGAATCATCATCTTTAGCTTCTTGTTCATGATCTGAAGATACATCTATATTTAATTTTTCAATACCTTTTTCTAGCAAATTTGTATCTTCCTCATCATCAATCTTTTCTGAACTTGATGCTAAAGATTCATCAAAAACTACATGAATAGATTCTTCTACAATTAAGTTTTTCTTGTTAAATACTCTATAGGCTTTACTAGTTGTTGAATATCCTAAGAATATGCCTTCATCAGATTTTGCATCAAATTTTTCAAGATTATCTTTACCATTATTATGAATGAAACATTTACAACCAAATGCATGAAAATAACTAATGTTTGGTTTTCTATTATTCCATAATTCATAAGGAGTTTTCTTAAGAATTGGCCTAATTAGGGCTCTATTAAGGATGTAACATGCCGTGTTTATAGCTTCCGCCCAAAAGTATTTTGGAAGGTTGCTTTCACATAGCATGGTACGGGCCATGTCTTCTAAAGTTCTATTCTTTCTTTCTACAACTCCGTTTTGTTGTGGTGTTCTAGGTGCAGAAAAATTATGATGAATGCCATGTTCAATGCAGAAATTTTCAAATAAGTGATTTTCAAATTCTGTGCCATGATCACTTCTAAGAGACACTATGGTGTTGTTTTTCTCATTAGTGACTTTCTTGAAGAATTTCAGAAATATCGAGAAAGTCTCATCCTTGTGAGCCAAAAACAATACCCAAGTGAATCTAGAATAATCATCTACTATCACAAGACCATATTTCTTTCCTCCTAGACTTGTGGTTCTAGTAGGTCCAAAAAGGTCCATGTGAAGTAGCTCTAGTGGCCTAGAAGTAAAAATATTTTTAGATTTGAAAGAGTTTCTAGTTTGTTTTCCAAATTGACATGCATCACAAATTTTCAAGTGGTGCTCCCTACTAATTTTTTAGAAAGAGTTTCTAGTTTAAAATTGACATGCATCATTTCTATTATTTTCAAAATCTAACTTTGGAAGCCCTTTAACTAAATCCATTCTAATTAATTTTGAAATGTGTATGCTTGCATGACCTAATCTACGATGCCATAACCATCCAATCTCATTAACATTAGCATTATCAGCAACTAAGCAATGATTACTAGTAGACAATTGTCTAAATCAATTAAGTATACATTGCCATTTCTATTCCAGTAAATATAATGCTATTGTTAATGGGATTAGAAACAGTGCAGATAGAAGCTTCAAATGAAACTTTGAAACCTTTATCACACAATTGGCTAATGCTAATTAAATTATGCTTTAAATCTACATATAAAACATTTTCTATAAAAGTGGAGGGAGTTATTTGAATTTTACCAAATCCCATAATTTGGCCTTTACCATTGTCTCCAAATGTAACAACTCCTCTTTTATCTTCAAGGGTGATGAATTGATCCTTGTCACCCGTCATGTGCCTTGAGCAGCCGCTATCAAGATACCACTTTGTTTTGATCTTTTGGCCGTAAGACACTCCTGCAAAGTGATCAAATCTTATGTTTAGGTACCCAAGCTTTCTTGGGTCCTTCATGGTTAGTAGCAATAAAGATTGTTCCTTTCGGAACCCATATTTTCTTTCCTTTAACACTTAAATTCTTATTAATTTTTTAAACTTGCATTCATAAGCTTTATGTCCTTTCTTGTTACAGCAATAACATGAAACATCATTTTTATCTTTTCTTTATAAAGAAATTTTTAATAAACTTTTTTCTTGTTAGGCCTATAACCTAATCCAGCTTTATCAAATACAGCTCTTTGATTACTCAATAGCAAATTAAGTTTTTCAGAACTATATGTAAATTTATCAACTATATTTTATATTTATCAACTTCTTTCTTTAAGCAAACATTTTCATTAGAAATTGATTCTTTTTCTTTTAACAAATTTTATTTTTAGATTTCAGTTCTTCAACTTCATGAGTTAGTTTATCTTTTTCTTTGACAAGATTTAAATTATCATTTTTCAAAGATTTGTTTTTCTTTTTCAAAACTTTAAAATCACTAACTAATTCGTTAAATGCATCAAATAATTCTTCAAATGTAAAGTCATGAGTTTCAGTACTTACCTCATCGTCTTTGCCATAAAGCAAATGTTTGCAACTTCCTTTTGTTCCTTCTCGAAGAGGATTCTTCGCTATCGCTCCATGTTGCAACATAAGCCTTCTTCTTCTTTTTGTAGGCTTTCTTCAATTGAGGACAGTCATATCTAAAGTGCCCCGGTTTCTTACATTCATAACATATGAGGGGGTCTTTCTCTTTGTCCTTGTCCTTCTCTTTTTCTTTTTCACCTTCCATTTTTGTTCCATACTTTTTCTTGTGGAAAGGTCTCCTTCTTTGCATAAACTTTCTGAACTTCTTTGCAAGAAGGGCTGTCTCATCATCTTCCTCTTCTTCCTCACTGCTGCTTGTTTCCTTTTCTGCAGCTTTAAGGGCAATCGTTCTTTTCTTTTTGACTTCTTCCTCTTGATGCTGCTTCATTGTCAGCTCATGGGTCATCAATGATCCAAGTAGCTCCTCCAAGGGTAAGGCATTGAGGTCCTTAACTTCTTGGATTGCAGTCACCTTTGCTTCCCATGACCTTGGAAGAGACCTAAGAATTTTACGCACCAAATCAGAATTAGTATAGGTTTACCAAGACTTTTTAGACCATTTACAATATCAGTAAATCTAGTGTACATGCATGTAATAGTTTCATTTTGTTCCATGCTAAACAATTCATATTTGTGCACTAGAATATTGATTTTTGATTCTTTAACTTGATTAGTACCCTCATGGGTAACTTCTAGTCTATCCCAAATTTCTTTTGCGGAAATACATGTAGAAATTCTATTAAATTCATTAGCATCTAAAGCACAATATAAAACATTCATGGCTTTTGCATTAAGCTGAGCCATTTTCTATCGTTCTCATTCCAATCCCTTTCGGGTTTAGGAACTATTGAACCATCTACAATGTGTGGGTGTGCTAGGTCCATTAGTGATTACACTCCATAGTTCATAATCTAAAGCTTGAATAAAAATTCCCATTCTAGCTTTCCAATAAGAATAATTTGAACCATTAAATAAAGGAGGTCTATTAGTGGATTGACCTTCAGCAAATGAAGATCCAGCTTGAGCTGCCATTTGGATCTTTGACTCTTGATCGTTGGATCAAACAAGAAATGAGCACAAGCTCTGATACCAATTGTTGGCCCAGATGGCAACCCAAGAGGGGGGGGGATGAATTGGGTTCTTTAAAAATTTTAACACTTTAAAGCTTTGTGCCTGATTTGAAAGTGGTTGAGTGCAATGAATAGATAAATGCTAAGCACAAATAAATGAGATAGAGAGAGAGACAAAGCACGATAAACACAAAGATTTTATAGTGGTTCGTGTATCCAACACCTACGTCCACTCCCAAGCTTCACTTGGGTCCACACTATAATCCACTTGATTACAGTCGAGTTGTTTTACAAGCTCACAACTCAAACTTGTTGTTTTTCTAGGGTCACAACGAACCCAGCCGATTTTTTCGGGCTCACCAGCACAAAACCCAACCACAAGCTAAGCTTAGCTTGTCTCGAGGTATACGACCTCCACTAATTCAATCCCCTGATTGAATTAGCCAACAACAATGAAAACTAGAGTTTTGAATACACAACAGCTCCTCAAATGAGCAAATATGTAATTGAATAAACAAAGGGTTAGAAAAGCCTGTTTAAAGTGATTTTGATTTGAGCTTTTCTTCTTTTCTTCTTCTCCTTTGAAAGATTGAATCAGGCCTCAGCTCAGATTCTTCACAGCAATCGCAGTTGAGAAGTTGAAGAAATTTGGGTCTTTTTGAACTTTGCAAATCCTTCGATTTTGAACTTTTGAATGCTTTGGATTTTTCTTTGGACTCTCTTGGATTTATGGATTTGAGTTCTGAGTCTTTCATTTTGATTTCTCTCTCAAGATTTTTGGATTTTTCACAAAATATTTATCTTTTTCCGTTATGTTCTTCTCTCTTTTTCAAATGGTTGATCCTCCCTTTTTTATAGATCTCTTAAACCAAGGTTTTGATGGAAAACTAGCCATTGTGAGATGTTTGAATGTTTCTACACTCAAAGAAAAATAGCCGTTAGAGATTAAGTAGAAAAAATCTTACTGTTGAAGTCCGTTCTAACATTTAAAAAATCTGTTCCTGACAGGTTGGAGTCGGCTCCAACTTTTTAGGTGTCAGCTCTAAGTCGTGGTGTCCAAAAATAGTAATAAGAAGTTCGTTGAGGAGTTGGCTCCGAAAAAGTTAAGTGTCGGCTCAGCGCTATCAGGAGTCGGTTCTGGAATCCAAAGGTGTCGACTCTAACTTTGTCTAAAAATATGCTCTCTGTTCTTAGGTTAGAGTCGGCTCCAGAACTGTAGGTATCGACTCCATAATTCTTAGGTGTTGGCTCCCGATCTCCAGGTGTCGGCTCTGGAAACTAATGCAGAAACTACTTCTCTATATCTCAGGTTGGAGTCGGCTCCGAAACTCTAGGTGTCGACTCCAGACCGTGCCGAAAATGTAGAAAGATTCTGATACGCCCTGGGGTCGGCTCCTGACTATTTGGGTGTCGACTCTAAGTTCTGAACTTACATATTTTCTTTTCAACTTTGATTCAAAACTCATTTCCTTACACCTTTTGACTGATTAAACATTTTTAATCCCTGAAACACATATTAAATTTGTTAGAAACATAGTAAATATACTCATGCCTTTTGTTAATTATCAAAATCAATACTTGGGTCATCACTCTCGAAGGATATTTGCCAACACAAATAGAAGAAAATAAACTCAACTTTTATTCATCGTAAATTATCTTTATAAGAGAGCTTGGAGTAGTATTTATAAGCCTCCAAAGGACTTTTAAAAATTTAAATTACATGGAGCTTTGCATGGGAAGTTGCAACCTATGCTAGCTATAAGGGTGGAAGGTTGAAACAACTTATAACTAAGCTTTAAAAGAGGAGAGAAAAGTGGGCGGCTCCTTTGAATTTGAATCTCCTTGGTGACGTGGCATGTGGTGATGTGGCTTAATGAGGTGTATACCAAGAGATTGACATGGCACCCAACAATACTTGCTGAAGTGGCATCCACCTTGGATTGATATATTGGAGTGGTTGAATGTATCCAATCTTCAAGCTCAATTGCTTATCTTGAACCCAAATCCATACCTCTCTTGGACCCAACTACTAAACTCACTCAAGAACCCAAATTGAAATAAACTAACTTTAATTACATGACTCAAATTCAAAGAAGTAAAATTATTACTTTATTTGCAGGACACATGAAAGAATTAAAGCCATACTGAATTAGATCGAATCGTCTTTCGAACTTTGGTGTCTGCACCAATTCTCCTGGGATGGGATGAACTCGACCTTGTCGAGTAAGGACTGGGCTGACTTTGATACCTTTCTAGCATGTCTAGATCAATTTGCTGCAGATCCTCTCGGGTGATCCAAAAGTCCTCGGATTCTGGCCTTTCTTGCCATCGAACCAGATAACGTTGATAGCCCTTATTTCTTGTGGTAATTGCCTGGTCATCTAAGATACGTTCAATCCTATCTTTTTGCTCTGACTGAATTGTTATGGGACACTATGGTAGGGTTTCACTTTCAAAGGCTGGATAAGATCCAAAAGGCTCACTAGGAATTAATGCCACCTCTTTATATTCTTTCAGATCAAAATATTAAATGTTGAACTAATGTCATAATATGGTGGTAACTCTAACACATATGCATTAGGTCCAACTCTCTTTAATACTTTGAAAGGTCCAGCTCTCCGGGTATGTAGTTTCTTTATAGTTCCCAACAAGAACCTTTCAGGTTTAAGTTTAACCATGACAAAGTTTCCTATATTGAATTCTTTCATTCGTTTATGTGAATTGGCCATATGCTTATAGACTTTATTGCTCTTTGAATTTTCTTACTGATCTCCTTATACAATTCCGTAATATGTTGTGCATATGACTCGGCAGAGAAAACATTCTTGCATGAGTGGGTAATGGAATGAGGTCGATAGGTTTCCTAGGTTTATAATCATGGCAATCTCAAAGAACTTTTACCAGTAGTCCTATTGATTGAGCTATTGTAAGCGAATTCAGCACGAGGTAATAGCAGATCCTAGTTCCTTAGACTTTATCCTACAAGACACCTTAATAAATTTCATAGACTTCTGTTTACTACTTCGGTCTGTCCATTAGTCTAGGGATGGTAAGCAGTTGAAAAGTTCAGTTTTGTTCTTAGTAGGTGCCAAAGGTTTTTCAAAAGTAACTTGTGAAACTGACATCCCTATTAGAAACAATGGTCTTAGGTAACCCATGCAATTTGACTACTTGATCGAGAAAAAGTTTGACTACCCTAGAGGCATCAAAAGTTTGGGAACAGGGTATAAAATGGGCCATCTTTGAAAATAATGTTGCACCGGCCATCATATCTAACATGTCGTCTAAACGGGGTATAGAAAACCTATACTTAGTGATCTTATTAATGGCACAACTGTCTACACACATCCTCCAAGTGCCAACTTTCTTAGGGGTTAATAATGAATCCCTTTTGGAGGATTTCCCCAACTTATTTTTGTAACTCAGCATACTCACTAGGGTTCATCCTATAATGTGGTAGATTTGGTAATGTAGCACCAAGGACTAAATCTATGATATGTTAGATATCCCTAAGTAGTGAAAGGTAATCAGGTAGATCTTCAGGGAAGATGTTTTGAAACTCCTTAAAATTTCTTTTACTTTCTGGGGTTGTTTCTTTTGGGGTTGGTTCTGAATTTCTTGGGTTGATAAAATCCAAATTGGTAAACCTTCATTAATTTTCTTTCTAAGTTTTATCATTCGTCAAATGCAACCCCTATTTCTTTTCCTTCAAGTTACTAGACCCTCTTTTAATGTTGTCTTTGGGTGGAAAAGGGTTTATAACTATCTTCTTTCCATTAAAATTAAAGGAACAAGAATTAGATTAACCAAATAAAGTAGCATCACGATCATATAACCAAAGTCTACCAAGAATAATGCTACTAACCCCCATTGAAAGTATGTCATACCAAACTTTCTCTAGGTACGACTGGAATTGCACTTGAACTTAACATCTAAACTTGACTAATATCGAAGTGGAATCTATCCAGAAAACCTTATAAGGGTTGGGATGGGAAGCAGTGGGTAATCCTAAACTCTTAACATTATTAGTTGAAATTGCATTGACACAACTTCCACTATCTATAATGGTTTTGCACACTTTCTCCCTTATTTTGAAAAAAGTTTGTAGGATTTTAGTCCTATGCCAGTCTTCCTGCTCTTTGGTCTGGGTCAAGATACATCTAACAACTCCTAAAAACTCAGATGAGTCTAAAACTTAATTGATTCATCTCCATCATACTCATCAGCTAGATTCACTTTTGCTTCATAAATCTCTTCCTTCAAATTCTTAATTGATTCATCAACTTTCTCCTCTACTTCTCCTATATGCAAGGCTCTAGTAGGACATTGACTCGCATAATGACATACCTTATGATATTTGAAACAATGTATGTTTTGAGTATTACTCCTTTGGATTTCTAGACTCTTTCCTTTATCAATCTTTTGGACTAAAGGAGTATTAGGTATAGGTCGGCTAAAGTGAGTATGGCTTGGATTAGGCCTTTGGCTTGGGCACTCATCTTATTGGGTTCAGACTGACAACAAATGGTACTCTTTGAAATATTTCAAAGTCCCTAGCTACCTGGTATGCTTGTTTTAAATCATGAACTTCTCTAAGTAACAGTTCTCTCTGAATCTCTTCCCTTAAACTGGCTCTAAATATAGATAGGGTTATATCTTCTGATTCAATAATACTACATCGTATAACATAGTCATCAAACTTAGCAATGTATTCTGACACAGGCCTATTCCCTTGACTTAGCCGTTGCCATTGGTCCAGTAACCTTTGCTTATAGGAAATAGGTAGGTACTTCTCCCTAAGCTTAATTTTCATGGCTCTCCAAGTACCTATTTCTATCCTTTGATATTTCATACCATTCAAAATATTGGTTCATATCTCTCTCCCAATCTATGTACACCTTAGGGTCTAGGTCTCCATCAAAAGTGGGTGCATCAAGTTGGATACTCCTAAGGGTTCTTTCATCTTAATCAATGCAGTCATGATGAGGTCTTCTTTGGTGGGGTTCAACAATAGGTTCAAGATATTGGACTCTAGGATTAGAGGTGTCATTCTGGGTGATTGAGGATCAGCATGAGTCATATGAGATTCTTCTAAGGAATCAATCCTTTCTTGCATCCGGTCAAACCTAGTGTTCAATTGATTATACTGCTCAGTCATAGTCCTTATTAAAACTTTTAGATTTGGGTCCATGGCTACACTAGGTTGACCTGGATTGTGCTGGTATGGGGTCCCTAATCTAGTTGTCATGCAATGCAATTAGGCACACAAGCTGACCACAACGACTAATGGCTCCTAAAACATAGAGCCCAACTAGATGCCTAATCAAAATGGTAAACTAATCTGTAGTAACTCAATCCTAGCCAGGCAGGTGTAAGGGAGTGTAGGTCCCTAATTGCCAGCTTAGACACCAATTTTAGATTGGCCAAGAGGCGGACCAGCACACATGCCCTTGAACCACCATTCTAGACACTATGCACGGAGCACACATAGAGTAATTAACACAGTAACTTGACACTAGCCTGAACCCGACTAGTGGGTGTCCCTAGCTCACTAGAGCAATTTGGGTCTAATCCTTTTTTTTTAAAATTAAAGGCTAGGGTCGTTATGTAGGATTAAGGTTTTGGGCTAAGGATAGGTGATGAAATCTTGCCCCAATGTCATATTGATGCCCTTAACTTGATTTATCATGAGATGTATGCAACATTTATATGAATCCTAAAATTATGTGCAGAATTTTCTGTGTGTTGCAACTCCAAAGTGAGGCAGGGAAGTATTATGTAACATATTTAGAAAATTTAGAAAAATTTACAGAACACTCTTAACCCAATGATGATACTCCAAGTGAAAGAAAATTAAATTTAAAATTTATTGCTTTGTTGGAAAGTTTCTGAAACTCAGTCACATCAGAAAATAAAATAGAACAGAACTATTCTCAGGCCTTGTTTTGGCTGGCAAAAAATCCACAGTTTGAGATAATGCCTAAGAAAATTCAAAAAAATACTTTGAATTATAAAGAACCAATCAAAATAAAAATTATAAAATTTTAATTTTTTTACATATTACAATAATTAAAACACCAGATCATATACTGTAATGTTCAGATAATCCAACAAGCAAGCAAAATTAGAAATTTTACCCTAACCAACCATGCTCTGATACCAATTTGATGAGGGATGAAGTAGAATAATGCAATCTAAGAGAAAATAGTAATAACTAAATAAAAATGAAGTGAAGCTAGGTTACATTTTTATGTAAAAGAGCATAAATTTTCATGAAGGGATTTGCATGTTAAACTAGACTTGGAGGAGAATTCTTCAAAATGGTAAAGAGAAATGATCTTTATGGCTAAGAAACCACACAGACTAGGGCTTAGTTATTCTAATATTTATATTAAAAAATATTAAAAGATGAGTATCTGGCCATTAATATATCAGAGATTGAAAGGTTTACACTCAAGGATGAAGTTCTTGGATGACAAGGAGATTCCTCTAGTTGCAAGACTTCTTGTATCTATTTCTTGTCATGGAAGACCTTCTTCTTTGGAACCTAGAATTTTTGAGGATCTTAGCGGATTTGAGGTAGCTTGGTCGGCCTTCTTTGTGGAGTCTTCTTGCACCTTGGAAGATGGGATGTGTTGGTAGAATGGAATGGAGAATGGTTAATGAATCTTGGCATGGAAATGACTTTCTTGAAGTAGCTAAGGGCCTCTCATCCACTCTCTTTCGGAGGACGTTTGCCAACATAAATGAAAAAAAATAAACTCAACTTTTATTCATCATAAATTAGCTTTACAACAGAGCTTGGAGTAGTATTTATAAGTTTCCAAGGGACTTTTGAAAATTCAAATTACTGGAGCTTTTCATGGAAAGTTGCAACCTAAGCTAGCTATAAGGGTGAAAGATTAAAACAACTTATAACTAAGCTTAAAAAAGAAAAAAAAATGGATGGCTCCTTTGAATTTGAATTCTCCTTGATGATGTGGCATGTGATGATGTGGCTTGATGAGGTGTATACCAGAGGTTGATATGGCACCCAACAATGCTTGTTGAAGCGACGTTCACCTTGGATTGATTTGTTGGAGTGATTGAATGCATCTAATCTTCAAGCTCACTTGCTTACCTTGAACCCAATTCCATACCTCTCTTGGACCCAATTACTAAACTCACTAAATACAAACCAATTTGACCCTACTTGGACTCAAGAACCCAAATTGAAATAAACCAACTTTAATTACATGACTCAAATTCAAAGAAGTAAAATTATTACTCTATTTACAGGATATATAAAAGAATTAAAGCCATACTGAATTAGATCGAAGCCTTTTTCAAACTTTGGTGTTCGCACCAATAAGCTACTTTGGGCAATGCTCCATGTGTAATATGCCTTTCTGACTAGGGTTTTCTTGATTTTATTGAAATAATTTAGATGAACATGATTTATTGATTTGGGTGAACCAATGTTCTTTGACTTTGATGAACCAATGTTCTTTGACTTCGATGAACCAAGGTTTACTTTTGGGGGCAAAGCTCTAAATGATGAATTTATTCTCAAAGCAACTGTCTAATTGAGTCCGCCTAACTTTGGATAATGCTCCAATTAGTGCATTAGGAGTCATATGACCTTAGAGCAGTGCTCCATTTGGTGAGCTTAAGCTTATTTGACTTTAAGAGCAATGCGCTCTTTAATGAACTTGGACTCATCTAACTTTAAAGACTTAATTTGATGAACCTATATTTAACTCACTTTAGAGCAATGCTCTTTTCAGTGAACTTAGGTTCATCTGACTTTAGAAGTAATGCTCCATTTGATGAATTTGACTCATCTGATTTTGAATCAATGCTTCATTTGGTGAACTTGTATTCGTTTTGCTTTGGAGTAGTTAATAAACTTGGGTTCACTTGATTTTAGGAGCAATGCTCCATTTGATAAACTTGCATTCATCTAACTTGAGAGCAATGCTCCATTTAATGAATTTGGGTTCATCGCACTAAGGAGTAATACTTTTGAAGAAGAGATTGGTGATGAATACCATTGTAAAGAGCAATTCTCTTGGAGAGAATAGAGCAAGATTTCATAGTACTAGCCTTAGGCTTGATCAAGAATAGTTTTAGAAGGAGCTACACTCTTAGAGAAGATAAAATAAGCTATGAACTTTAGAGCAATATTTCATGTGAGGATGTAACGGCCTAGACCTGACATGAATTTAAAACATCAGCCGCATGCTGAGAAATAAATCCTCAGTATGCAAGGCATCATTTATAGAGAATTTTTATATAATTACTTAAAATAAAGGATCAGCTTCTATCTAACTTCTGCTTATGTCTTAATCTTTGAAACAAAATAATAATAGAGTTTTATGAGCCTTCACTCAGTAAGTAACAGAAAGCATAAATTAGTGGATTAAGCAAGCAAATATTTACAAAACTTTTTATAAAACAAAGCATATCATTAATTAAAAACCCAAAAACTTCAGTTCATAACCTCACATATCATCGATATACTAATACTTATAAATTTCAAAGTATGTTTAACTAGTGCAAAAAGCTTTTCATGTAATATCTTTCATGTTATCATATTCAAAATTTTTATGTTATCTTATTCATGTGATCAATAATTTATGTTATCAGTAATTCATATGATCAAAAATTTATACTCTATGATCGCAGACTATGGTCACATGTATCCCTTTGATAAGACCATAGCACCGTAATTAACTTTGTGGATGAAGACCATAGCAGTACATTTTACCTTATGGATGGGGACATATCCTTTACATATATCCTCTATAGAGGTGAGTCCTAATGTTAGAATATGGTCATAAGTCATTACATAGTGGATCAGAAGCTACATATTTTTAAACATATTTTATGATAATTAATTTATATTCATTAATATTTATTTATTCATATCATAAAATTCCCATAATAATAATAATCTCTAGTATTTGCAGTAAATAGTTATGCAAAAATAAATCCAAATTTATAATAAACATGCTATGTAAACTTTAAACCTTTAATAACATTTCAGCAATAATTATAAAATCTCATCATTTCAAAATAACTGATTATATAAATATTTAGCAATCTCGTAGAGGAACCATGGCTTGGATGCTTGATTTGAAAATCCTAATGTCGGGCCTATAAGTTTGAGATTGCTATAGAGTGCAATGACTTGTTAGGCTTTATCTTATTTTCTTAACTTTCAAGTTGCCTTGAGCATGACTGTTGGGGCTTGTAGTAAAGTAGAGGGCCACTCTTTCAACATTGGATAGCATTGGCAAGGAAGCAATGCTTCTATTAAGAGGAGCAATGCTCTTGGTAGAACGATGTCATGAAGGACATGTCATCTAATATCAACAAGTCCTATAGAAGGTATGCCATGTTGGTGGAGGCTCTCTAAAATGGTAGAGAGATATAATTTCTTTATCTAGTACATGGGATCCTCCAATGCTTTAAATGATCCTGGTTTCAGTTTAGGCAAACTCGCCATTGGAGGGGGATTTAGAAGTAAAATCTATGATTCTTGTAGGCTACACGGGCTATTGTAGATTAATTACAACTTGTTTGCTTTATTTCTCTTACTCTAACTTTAAAGATGCTTTAAGCATATTTGTTGGTACTTGTAGAGGAGTAAAGAGCTACTCTTGAGAAGCAAAGGGCCTGGATTTGATGGAATTTAGCTAGTAGATAAAAATTTAGAGGTTGCTATCTTGTTGTAGGCTAATAGAAACAACACCTCTTTTCTACCTTCACTCCACGTTATAGAGATTTGAGAATGCCAAGATATTATGATTTTTGAGTTTCTAAGATGAAAAGGGTCTTAGCATGGAAAAGATGTGGCTAGATGTAGAGAGTTTAGATGAGTTTAGGCTTAGAAAGTTAGAAGAAGATTGTTGCAATGTTAGGATGGGAAGGGTGTGGGAGCTTAATGATTTTATGAGGGTCCTAAAAGGATGAACATGGAGATTTTGATAGAATTTCTAGGTTCTAATTAAGTTGGGGGAGGAGCGTTATAAGAGGGGTTGAGGATGGAAGGAGAGGCATGTGTTTTTTTAGTGGCTTTGCTGGCAAGTTTGTAGTAGGACAACAGCAAAGAAGTAGGGTGGTAGGGTAATATGTTCTTATTTTTAGTTTATGTCTAGTTTTCGATAGTGTCATTATCCATTTTGAGCATGTCTTAGCATTAAATAAGAGTTCTAGGTAGTTGGGGCGAGCGCTAGGTCATGGCAGGTCATGGGGGTCATGGTAAGGTAGCATGTCAGTCTGGTTTAATTAATAAACTTGATCCTAAACAAATTGGATTTAATTAGTTAATTTTGCTTGAAATAACTTGATTTAACATTCGTTAGAACAGCTCAAACTAGGTGACCAAACCCAAATATGGGACTTGATATGAACTTATGAGAATTAACCCAAAGGGCAGTCATGGTGCTCGGGATCGAACCCAATGGCCAAGTAAGATGATGAATTTGGCTCAAACCAATAAAAATTAAACCCAATGAGTGATAGAGGACTGGAAATGAATCAAGTAGTTGAGCTTGGGTTTGACCTTACTCATTGAAATTGAACCCAATTGAATAAGACAAATGAATCCGAATATTAGACTGGACCCAGTTCATGGAAATTGAGTCTAATTATCAATTAGGTATTAGAAATTTAGTTATGTAATTGAGATAGAGTATTAGGTCACCCTTTATTTATTGAAATTGGGCTTAATCAGGCTAAATGGTTAATCCCTACTGCATCTTGGTCTGATTTATGGTAATTAAATCTAATTGAGCTAAATAATTAAGCTAAAGTGCAATTTGACCTGCTTCATGCTAATTAAACCTAATCAGGTTAGATGGACTAAGATCAAATGCTAAATTTAACCTAATCCATGGTGATTGAACTTAATTAGGTTAGATGGCTAAGGCAAAGTGCTAAACTTAACATGGTTTATGGTGATGGAACCAAATCAGGTCCGATAGGCTAAGTTAGGGAGTCATTTTTGACTTAACCCATAATAATTTGACCTAATCAATAGGGTAATCAAACTTCATAAACTAAAGCAATGCACTATGATTTTTCAACAACTGAGTAATGTGCCATGACTTTCAATAGTCGAGTAATGCATAAAATTTTTTTAGCAGTTGAGTAATATATTAGGACTTTTCAAAAGTAGAGTAATGCATAATATTCTTTAGCAATTGAGTAATATATTAACACTCTTTAATAGCTTAGTAATGTGCTGGGATTCATCAGTAGTAGAGTAATGTACTAAAATTCTTTAATAACTGCTAGGAACTTAAACTTGGTGTTGATAATTAGGCATGTTGTTTGATATTGAATGTTGAATCAGACCCAATTATTCATAATTGAGTCTATTGACTAAGCCCGAGTGCTCTAACTAGCCCCCCATTGATCTTAAATCATACTCAAGAGAATTTAAATCATCAAATTAGATATATGATATTAGGGTTTAGTCTTTGAGTCAATCCATTTTGATAGCTACCCTAGAAGTGATGAGCTTTTCCTTTTTTTTTTTTTTTTTTTGATAAAGACGGGCGATCACACTAGTCTAGTATGAGTCAGCCCAGATACATCAGATTGCAAAATTTGTAATAACACAGGAGGACATGGTTCACTCATCGTCCATATCCTATATCCTACATGCTGAGCCACGGCCGTCGCTGCCCAGTCAGCAGCCATATTGGCTTCACGGAATACATGACAAATCTGGGCAGTATCCATCTCCTGAAGCATGGTCCAGATATCTCTTAAGATCGGATTGGTGGATACATCAGGATCACTCTCTTTCCGCATCCACTGTATGACAGTCATAGAGTCTCCCTCAATAACAAGCCTCTGAGCTCGAAGAGTCTGCACCGCATAAGAAATACCAACCCATGCAGCGCAAAGCTCAGCCATGGAAACAGAGAAGTCCAGAGACCCAAATCCACCCGCCGCTATCATATTGCCCTATGGACCGCGTATGATGAAGGCCGAACCAGCTAGTCTGCCGCGAACACTCCCATCAAAGTTGATTTTGACAAATCCTGGAGGAGGGGGCTCCCAGGAAATAAATACCGTACGATGGTTCGCTGCCAAAGCAGCAGGGGAACCCTAGAGGCCAGAGGTGTCAAAACCAATAGAATGCAGAGCACGGGCACGGTGAGCTTTTCCTTACTACTACTTGTTTATATGTTGAGGTGATGACTAAACTCATGTCAAACAATGCATCAACATGAATGAATGATTTAATAATATTGAAGGGGAAATAGATAAAGAAAGATTTAATATGTTCACAATTTTTAAAAATTTTGGGCTCTAAATCAAGGGGAATGAAAAAAAGAATTTATATAGTCGACTTCAACTAGTTTAGAATTAAGATTTCATTATTATTATTGTTATTGTTATTCATAAAGGGCCTACAAGTATAGCTTTTGACCTTTGAACTCTTTTCTTGATTCTTAACTAAGAAAAGACTTTGTACACCGCCTCCGGTGCAGCAAGTCCTAAGTGGGCTGCACCGTTCTTTTTTATTGGTCCACATGCGCACGATACCTATTAAAAAATGTTAAAACATCCCGAAAGAAAAACTTACGATACCCTAGTTTTAAGCTTACGACACCGTAGTTAAAAAGTGAAGACACCCGTTCAGAAAGCAAAAAAAACTCACGACATCCTAGTTTTAAACTGACGACATCCTAGTTTTAAGCTTAAGACACCCGTTCAGAAAGGTGTCTCTATATTCCAAAAAAAACTGAATGGGTATTAATGCACGTCACGTCAAAATTAAGATAGCTATTAAGAAAGCAAAAAAACCTTACGATACTCTATTTTTAAACTTACGACACCGTAGTTATAAAACTAAGACACCCGTTAAGAAAGCAAAAAATACTTACGACACCTTAGTTTTAAACTTACAACATCGTAGTTATAAAACTACGACACCCACTCGTCTATACGCAAATTCCAAAAAAAGTTGATATTAATGCACGTCATGTCAAAATTAAGACACCTATTAAAAAAGCAAAAAAAAAACTCACGACATTTTAGTTTTAAACTCACGACATCCTAGTTTTAAGCTTAAGACACTCGTTTAGAAAAAGTGTCCGTACATAAATTCTAAAAAAAGCTTAATGGGTATTAATTCACGTCAGACGGCTTTTTTTTGGAAGTTGTATACAGATACCTTTTCTGAACGGGTGTCTTAAGCTTAAAACTAGGGTGTCGTGAGTTTAAAACTATGATGTTGTAAGTTTTTTTTGCTTTCTAAATGGGTGTCTTGACTTTATAATTATGATGTCGTAAGCTTAAAACTAGGATGCCGTAAGTTTTTCTCTCAGAATGTCTTAATATTTTTAATGGATGTCATGCGTATATGGACCAATAAAAAGGAACGGTGCAGCCCACGTAGGACTTGCTACATCGAAGACAGTGTACAAAGACTTTTCCTTTTAACTATTAGAGCTTTCTATATCCAGTAGTTTGGTGTGTCCACTCCCTTAATCTCTAATTTCACCTCATCCACTATCAAGAAAGACGAAAAAGGATGAGATTGAGGGTATCATTGGTGAATAGAGAGTTTGCATCAACACTAGTATATTATTGAAATATTTTGTTTATGGAAAGAATGCCATGTGCATCACTAATGACCACTTCTAGAGTCCTAATTGAGTTCCTTTTTTAGAATCTTAATTGATGAATTAAGGAACAACTTCATAAATTTTTTGAATTAAGGAACAGAAAAACAGACTTTCAGAATCTCAGTTTTTTTAAAATTCATGCTTCCATATATATACTACACAGCACAAACTACAAGGTTGTGTATCAAGTTAAGCTCATCATTCCACCAACATTTTATGCTAGAGAGTGTCAGATTGGCAAATCAATCCCCTCCTTTCTATCGTTTTGAAAGCCAGATTGGAGCGGCCGATCGTTCGAACCGGTTCAATCGAGAATCAGTCATCAGTTCGGTTCGATTTTATTATTAAAGTTGAACTTTTATATAACCCGATAAAAATCGAAAAAATCCATTGAACCGATTGAGTTTAAAAAAATCATTCAAATCCAGCTTTTAAACTTTTAGTTTCGATAAATAAAAAAACTAAGATAGTGTTTAGTTTTCAAAAAGCTATTTCTGAATAAGTGTACAGGATAGCATTTATCAATGGGATAACTGAGGGAATAATCATCTTTTTTTAGTAGTGTTTGAAAGGGGATAAGAGGGGATATCCCCTGGATATTCCGTCTTATTCCCAAAAGCCATAACTATAAGGAATAGCTGGGAATAAAATTAACCAAAGGGATAATCCATGGTTAACCATGGTTAACCATGGGATATCCCCTCGATTTATTCCTTAGAAAATGCAGGAATAGCTGGTTATCCCTTCAAATAAGAGTAAAAAGTAGTTATCCTATGGAATTACCTTTTTGTATTTTATATGATCAATGGGATAGCCAAGGATATCCCTAGGGATAGCCAGGGGACAAACTCTATCCCGTACACTTATCCATGGATAATATTTTTTCTATCAAACACTATAAATAACAACTTTGCCATCAAGGAATGACTCTAGTTATTCATGGGTTTTCTAGGGAATAAGTTCAGGGACATGGGTTAACCCCTTTGGTTAATCTTTATCAGAGTTATCCTGTGTAGTTATAACTTTTGGGGATAAGGGGATATCCAGACAATATCCCCATATCCTCTATTTCAAAAATAGCCTAAAAAAAATATTCGAATGGTTAAGAAAGAAGACTTATACATAAGTGGTTTGAACCCATAGCTAGCATATTTTCGTAGTTAAAAAAAAAAAACTTAAATGAGTTGTATTAAGTTTTAATAATTAAAATTAGAATTAAATTTTTAAATTTTTAAATTTTAACTAATATTTTATATTATTATTTATATATTAAATTAAATTAATTATAATATTATTTAATTCGAAATCGATTTATTTGATAACGGATTAACCCATGATTCAAATATCAGCTAATTTATTGTTTATTTAAAACATTGCTCTTTTCTTTCTCTGCCCTTCTGAATTCATTATAGTTGGATTGAAAGTCCCATGATGCTCCAACGCGTTGAGGTGAGCCAAACGCGAGCTAATTCCCGACCTTGCCACGTGGTCTAGATGCGTTCCGGTCGGGAACCGCGACGAGCATACCAAGCCGAAGGCTCTAAAACCCCTCCCACCGCTATCCCCCCCTTTCCTCGAGCAAAACCCTCCCGATTCCAATCCCCCCACAAGCGAGGGGAAGAGAGCGAGGGTTGCCGAGAGAGTAGATAGGAGAGCAAAGCAAGCGAAGAGGGGAGAAAAGAAGACGACGAAGATGAGCACTGTGGACAAGATGCTGATCAAAGGCATCCGGAGCTTCGATCCGGAGAACAAGCATGTCATCACCTTCTTCAAGCCTCTCACCCTCATCGTCGGCCCCAACGGCGCCGGCAAAACCGTATTCTCCTCCCTCTCGCCCTCTCATTTCGCGTTCAATCTATCCCATGATGTCATCTCCGTTTCCCTCTGGTTGTGCAGACTATCATCGAATGCCTGAAGCTCTCCTGCACCGGCGATCTCCCCCCAACTCGCGCTCCGGCCACAGCTTCATCCACGACCCCAAGGTTTGCGACCCGTTCCTCTCCCTTTCCAAAAAAAAAAATTTCTCATCTTTAATCGTTTAGGCTGATGGTTTTGGCTGAATTTGTCATCTTTGGGGGTGGTTTTTGTTCGGAAGGTAGCGGGGGAGACGGAGACCAAAGGGCAGATCAAGCTTCGGTTCAAGACGGCTGCCGGGAAGGATGTGGTGTGCATTCGATCCTTCCAGCTAACCCAAAAGGCCTCCAAGATGGAGTTCAAGGCCATCGAGAGCGTACTCCAGACTATCAGTCCCCACACTGGAGAGGTCCGCCCTTCTCTCTTCCCTTGATAGAGTATATGTTGTGTTTTGTGATCAAAGAAGCTCTTTAGGTATAGTGTTGTGATGATTGTGGTGGCTGAGGGCAGAAGGTCTGCCTCAGCTACAGATGTGCTGATATGGATAGGGAGATCCCGGCTCTGATGGGCGTGTCGAAGGCCATCTTGGAGAATGTCATATTTGTCCACCAGGATGATTCCAATTGGCCGCTGCAGGATTCTTCAACGCTTAAAAGAAATTTGATGACATCTTCTCGGCCACCCGGTATTGTTTACCTTCCCTCAATGTGTTATGGAAATGAATTATGACCTAAAATTTGATGAAAAAAAATGAGATGTCAGTTTGCTGCCATCATGCTCTGTTTTTCTAATATTGAATTTCTCTGACACCGACATTGCTATTTAAGTGCATGTTTTTCCCCTCTTGTTATGGCTGGGCGTAACTTTGTTGGATTAAAACATAAATAAATGGAATCGCCACGATGCATGTTTAATCTTGATTCCTCATACTAAGTCCTTGGTGTGTATTTACCTTTCTAGATCCCTAAACTTAGCTTCCTACTACAATAATCAGATTAAATTCTTCCAAGTATCTGAAAAGCTATATTTTATTTCTGATGCTGTTGTGCCCAGTGAATCCAGTTGAATGCACATATCAATGGATCTGGAATTTAATGAATGCTTGAAATGGTTTCAAGTCAAAATTGACAAATCGAAACTTTTCTGGTCGCAGTTTAGGGAAAAAGTACCTATATAGCTACTAACTATTTAATCATAAAAGGAAACATATTAATGAGGTTTCTTGTTTTCTTTCAATGAAAATGTTGTTGTCCCCAGCATGGTGATTACTCAATAAGGAAGCGATTGTGGAGATTGTGAAATCTTGGTGATGGTGATGGTTGTTACTTTCTTCACTGACACCAAAACAATTCTGCGAACCCTCTGAAATTTTACTTTAATTGTATATCATTAAGTCCTTATTTGATTTTGATCATCTGGAATTTATATTTCTATTCCAAGCTACTTTCTGGTTTACTTTAATATGAACTGCAATTCTTTTTTTTTTTTTTTTTTTGAGAAAAACCCAAACAACACCTTGTGATATCTGTCCCTGTTGCACTAAAACTTCTTTAAAAAAAAATTTCAGTTCTTCCATATTTTAGCATACACAAAGTCTGTAATCCTAAATCACCAAATCATCAAACCTTTCTTTCTGTACAACCTATCATGCCCATGTTGCTGGCATTTGAGATGAGGCTTGCTAAGGAAAAGTGCAGATATGGCCTACACTCTTCATTCTTTTGGTTGGGTTGGTTTTTCTCATCTCAAGTCCTATAAAGTTTGATGCTGTCAACTTGTCATGTTATGAAGATTCAGATCCGTGAAGTATTCGACTTGGTAACAATTGCTACCCATCAGCTCTTTTCTTGTCTTTATTTTCTTTTTTCTCACTGCATAATTAATTTTTTATGATATTCTCGTTAACAATTGCCCATAGAATGCTCCTTTTCATATTGGCAAGCAGAATGGATGTATTAGCTATAGTCCTTGTATTCCGAGTCCATTATTTTTAGATCTTTTCATCTTTAATGGTTCTATTGCATGACATCGTCCATTAATATGTGTTTTCCCCACTATTGAAAGTTATCCTAGTCATTGTTCGGCACCACCTTGCTTCTGGTTAATTTCACTTGGTTTGTTGAAACAAAGGCCTTTAAAAACACTTTGGTGCTCATGTGTAAAGGCTTGAGATTTTGAGGCTTAAGCAGTGCCTATATGTTCTTCACGCTTGCACCTCACATCACACTGTTTTGTCCTTATGTGTAAAGGCTTGAGAAATTTAGGCTTAAGCAGTGCCTATATTTCTTCATGCTTGCACCTCATGTCACACTGTTTACTGCTCATGTGTAAAGGCTTGAGAAATTTAGCTTAAGCAGTGCCTATATGTTCTTCATGCTTGCACTTTATTTTACACCATTTACCAGGGCATTATTTTAAAACATGGTATGTCACTGCATATTAGTCTCTACATATGCAAACTAGTATGTTACTGCACCACATAATAAGTTCATGTGATTTCTTAGGAATTCATCCAATATAATGGCTATACATGTTGTGAAAGAGAGGATTGCTTATTCTTTTAATCAAAGTATGATCACTACCCTAACTTTAATATGAAAATGACCTCCTTGGTAAGAACTGCGGGAACTCAAACAAAAGATAAGATCAGACCAATAAAATGAGTTACAGTGCCTATTATCGAAAATGAT
This sequence comes from Calamus simplicifolius, assembly GCA_900491605.1. Classification (NCBI taxonomy): domain Eukaryota; kingdom Viridiplantae; phylum Streptophyta; class Magnoliopsida; order Arecales; family Arecaceae; genus Calamus; species Calamus simplicifolius. The sequence goes on along the minus strand of UESW01004437.1, from coordinate 91,270 downwards.
TTGATTATGTATGGCTTATATTCATTGCATTACTTACCTAGAAAGTTAACATTTATCTGCTCAATGTATCAAAAGGGAGCCAGAGTGTGCCAATCTCCAGAAAATGGTTTAAGCAATCACAGCTATCATTTTACATGCTCATCAACCATGGAATATGGCGTTGGGTGCCATGGAGTTGTAGAGCTCATTTTAGAACACCACATTCTTACATAACAACTCAATGTAGTGACTAGATCTATATTATGGCAAAGGTTAATTGATATCTCAATAAAGGAGGTGACATCCTTATAAATTTTGAGAGATGGGATATTTTGAGGCATTGCTAAGGGTCATTGAAGTTCAACTCTTTGTTGGTTTGTCAATTAATAAGCAACAATCTTTTCATGAATATTTGGGTTTAGTTTTTTAAGTAATTGTTTGTCTTGTTTGTGCCTTTTATTCACCGAGTTTATAAAAAAGAGCCTGCTGAAACTTTGTCGTGTAGTTTTTATGTGACATATGAAAATATTATATTGCTTTTTTTTGTTGTTAATATTACAGGGATCGCAGATCCATTCTGTTTCCTGATTCCCAAATATTGGCATTCCATCATACTTTTGATCCATAATTTGATGGCATGCAAGAGGCCAACCTTCTAGAGGATTCTTTATTCTCAATCCTTGTGTGCATGCTACCTGTATTCTTTACACAAATTAGTGGCAATTTGCTTCTCTGTTCACAATGATAACTGTACTATATCTGACATATATGATAATTGTACTATATCTGACATATTTCAAAATGATAATGTACTATTCTGACGTAATTCTACAACAGATAGGATCCAATTGTGTCTATGCACTGTTACAGTATAAAAGAGTCCACCAGGAGTAACATCTACAATTTGAAGGCTACCTTACTATATTATCTGAGGATGAGTTAAGGGAAGCTATCGTTGCGCATGATTCTTTAACTGCATTTACCTTGAATTGCAATCTATTACTGCGGCCATCTATGTTTGCATAAATCATCTGTTTTAAAACTTGTATCTACCAAAAAATCTGTTCACGTTTCCATAATATTTGACTATTGAAACATGCTTATTAGTTCTCACTTCTCACTTTTGTAAAACTTCCTTCTATAATCTTATGCAACTTTTTGGCTTTTATCTGTGCTGAGTATTACAGCTCTGTTCCCTTGGTAACCTTGTAACTTGTTAACCTTGTATCATTTTCACTCACTGGACATGCCTGACTTTGTCATGTGTTGGCTCCCTTCATAGGTACACGAAAGCTTTAGAAGTCATCAAAAAACTTCACAAGGATCAGGCACACGAGATAAAGACTTACAAGCTGAAGCTAGAGAATCTTCAAACTCTAAAAGATGCTGCTTATAAGGTTCCCTATCAAGATCTTAACAATTTTCACATTTCATGGCATCTCACTTTATTGATTTGACTTTTTTTGCCTTTTTGTAGTAGACTAATCATGTCTCACTGGTGCTACTAAGTAACATTTGCAGCTTAGTTGCATGTTTCATGTTCAGATGGTTATATTTGTATCTTCCTACTTGCACTTAGGTGCTGGATTTTACCTTAAAGAAACCAGTATAATTCTTGTTATATGATCTGAATATTTTGTTTTAGTTTGTACCAAGGAGGATAATGGAGCAGGTCAAGACTCTTAATCCAGTGGCACTAGATTCAGATAGTCATTAATCGAAAAGGTGCTTAATTTGGCTTAAACTGCTTGAGCTATCTTTTTTGTTTGGTGGAACATATAACATGATTAATCCTTCTTTTAATTCATGAAAAATAAATCCAAACTTGAAAACATATTGGAGATAAGTTTATTTAGGTAAGTTATAATTCTGTATGTAAGGCTAATGTAGGAGTCCCTAGGATGCCATTTACCATTCTGAAATCAAATTGTTTATATAAACTATTTTGACATGATGAAATAATAAAGACACAGAATATAGTTTTTATGCACTCTTAAGGGAATGTTTCTAATCAAAATTGCTTATCTTTTTAATCAATGAAAATAAAAGTGTCATATAGGTAGTAAAGTAGAAATATTCACAATAGTGCCTTAAATTTGCACTAGAGTAATTTTACCCAGATAAGAAATTTGCAACAGTATCTTTTTCATGAAGATGTAAGAGCTACCGGATAGTCCTCTTGGCGAATGTGGAGCTCATTTATAAATATACAAGAGGTAGGTGGCTGTGTTATTGGAGGTCTTTATGCAATAAATCTGACCTCTTGCTTAAAGTTGTTGGTGAAGTGGCTTGCTGCAGTGAGGGAACTTTTGGCAACAATTCTTGAAGTTCCATCATGAGAGGAAGCTAGGATTAAAGGACCATTAAAATATCATTTTTTGTGACTATTCTGGTCACAGTTAGGGGTGCAAACAAACCAATCGAATCTCCCTAGTAGGCTGCTCAGGCTCAGTTCACCATGTAACAGGTCCGAGTAATCTCAGCTTGAGCTCGAACCAAGCATAATAGAAGCTTTTCAAGCTTGGCTGGTATGAGCTCTGAGCCATGCTTCTTCCTGAATCAAGATGATTTTCCATTAATTTCTGCAAGCCCTCGATGTCCTGCATTGCTTGTTATGAGCCAAGCTCCAAAATCTGTTTGAGCTCCAGGTTGTTTACTAGCTGGTCAAGCTCAAACATGCCATTCCATGCTGAGCCCAAGCTGCTTGTGAAGAGGTTGGATTTTGCTGCCCTAGTCACAGTTTGGCACATGTGACATAATATCCTGCGGGAATCTCTCTGAAGTCTTTTTTGGTTATGAGATTGGTTAAGCATTTTGTCTACCAGTTGCATTTCTTACCAAGCACATAATTCTTTTGTTAAATAGTATGGCAATTGAGTTTGTGACTATTGTCAAATCCCTGACTGGAGGTTTCCTTTTGCTTGAATAATTGTATCATATGTCATGGCAATTTGGAGATGAAGAATCATGTTTGGCTGATTATCATGTAGCTTATGTTCTTTTATGCCCTTATACTTGTGAATTGTTGGAATCGTTTGGATTTCCTTGAAACATCTGCTGTGTTATTTTAAAAATGGAAAGCAATCTGGCTTGTCTTTTCTGAACGACAAGTTTTTGATATCATTTTCAAGAGGAATTTATTAGATCATTTTGGAAGAAGTGCCTACCTTTAAGTTGCTTGTTACTGTTATTGGTTAAAAGCATTATATGCTGAACTGTCCTGAATTAGAGGGTTTGGGGCAAACTGAGTCAACCTGGCCTGGAAATAGGATGGTCGGCCTCTTCGTTCAGTACAAAGGGCGAACCACTCCCAATCAAATCACTCCGAACTGAACAGAACTGCTCGGTTCAGCCCGATTTAAGGTAGTTCATGGCTTGGAGCTCCTTGATCTGCCTGACCAGTACACCACTTGTTCAGTATGGTATGCTCTATATCAAATCATACTGGTCCGTACCAAAATAATATCGGTTCCTGGTTCAGCAAACCTTGGTTAAAAGATTGTATATTAAAGTGCCAGCCGACAATGCTGAGCATGGCATCGTTTGTGTGCTGGTGCTTAGCATGCCACAATGCTAGTGCTTAGCATGCCACAGTGCTAGTGCATGCCAAGTGTGCCCAGGACTGGCTTGGCATGATATGTATTTGATACCTCAGTCCCTAGTTACAACTTAAAGAGTCCATTTTGAGCATGTGTGAGTTCAATATTTCAAGCAAATGATCACTGGTGTTTTTGCTTGATGTAAACCTGACCCAACCTGACTCATTACCACGCCTTTTCAGTTGGCTTTCATGTCATATTTAAATTTATGAGCTAGGCCCTGGTTGGTTTCCATGGTGCAAGGAAAATGAGAGCAACACCATGCTTTGCCAGTCTTGTAAAAGTTCTTACCTTGGTGTCCAAATTGAGAGGTAGCGCACCTGGTTGGTCCTTGCTCCGGTAGAGTGAGTATATGGCCTAATAACGATTATCTGATCATATATTTGGACCAGATGTAGCCTACTCAATTGGTCTTGGTTGGGTTTGTATTAGATGAGCAATATTCGGTATTTCAAACTATGGTTGGGTTAGAATAGGTATATTTTTGCAGGATCCACACATATCCTTATTCTAGAACCAACACCAGCTTTTTGGTCCTTACTGACAGACAAATACAAAATTTTGGGTTTAGAGATCAGCATCTCCATTCCAAATTTCTCATTACGATAATCTCTGTAAATTGGGCTAATAAAATAGCTGCCCATGAATAGGATAATGATGCTATAATAACTTTAGCAAAATCATTGTACCTGATTTTGATTTCATGCTACCAGCCAAATGGGATGGCAAACTACCTTGTTTCCATCATAATGCCGTACTTTGTACTTTGTGGTGAGAAACAGTTTGGGGCCATCATAATGATGTTCATTCTTATGTATTCTTGGTGTAAGATTTTGACATTAATACTGTTGTAGTTGTTTGATATCCATGCTATATTGTTGAACCTGGATTGCATGATGGGGAGTTAAGTGTTGAATGTGATGACTTATTTTCTCTGATAATTTTGATGATTAATTTGTTAGTGCCAAATTAGTAACATGAGCTTTTCTCTTTTTTTTTTGATATAGCTTCGTGATAACATTACTCAAGATCAAGAGAAAGCTGAATCCTTGAAAACTCAAATAAAGGAGTTGGAGAGGGATATCCAAGGTGTGGAGAGTAAGATCCTGCATGCAGAAACTACTCTAAAGGAATTACGGAAGGTTCAGGATCAGATTTCAACCACTACTACTGCAAGAGGCACTTTATTTAAGCTGCAGCAGACACAGTATGCTGCTCTTGCAGAGGAAAATGAAGGTCAATCAACTTACAATTATAAGATTTACAAATTAAACATATATACAAGTTATGCTTTTGTATGCAGATATCTGCATTGCATGTCAGATTTAAAAGAAAATGTCGACTTAGTCCTGAATAGAGCAGAGTGAAGGAAGCAGATTCATGTAGCCGACCCATGTAGTTGGGAAAAGGCTTAGATGAGTTGAGTTGAGTTGAGATGTCAGAGTTAAAATTTGTATTGAGGTGTTCTTTCTACATTTGTTAAGTTGTATTTGACATTTTGGTAGTACATGCATGTGGGCATTTTTATTTTTCATGCTGTTGGTGTGTGATGCCTGTGCAAGTGTATGCAACCCAAATATCTTTTCTAATTTCCTGATTATTAGCATTTTTTCTTGTTTTCTGATTTAGATACTGATGAGGAATTAAAAGAATGGCAGACAAAATTTGAAGAAAGGATTGCACTATTAGAGACTAAAATTAGTAGATTGGAGAGAGATGAATGATGAAGAGACCAAAAGTTCCTTGCTCTCACAGACGATCAATGATTCTATACGTGAGATTGGGAAACTTCAAGCTGAAGCTGATGTAAGTTGCCTGAATTCTATTTGATCATTCCTGTATGATATCTACTTCATATTGGTGGACCATGACATGAATATTTATGTTTCAGGCTCACATGGCTGTGATGTGTGAGCGTGATTCAGCCATCCAAAGGATTTTTACAAAGCATAATCTTGGATCCCTTCCTGATGCCCCTTTCAGCAATGAGGTGGCTTTCAACCTTTCAAATAGGATAAAGACAAGGTTGTTGGATCTTGAAAAGGACTTACAGGATAAGAAGGTGCGTGCAATCTTATGCTATCAAATTTACTTTTCCTTTTTTTTTCTTTTTCCAACTTAAAGGTTTTGTATTTCAGCAGTATTGATACCTTAGAAGGTTGGACATTGATTTTTCTCCATTTGAAAATCCATTACAAAAATGTCTTTACATTGTTACGTTGTTTCTGAGTTACTTGCAAGGAATGTGTGGACTGAATGGACTATTTTGCAAACTTTTGTTTTGCATTTCTTTTCTCACTATGATCTATATTTAAATTCAACTTGATTATTTATGATTTGGGCAAATGAATTTCAAAGGAGAACTTATACCTTTGCCTGCTACTAAAACTGATATAATGTTCTTTTGGCCTATTTGTCTCAAATAATTTATTTTAGAACCTGTGATTGTCATAACCAAGGTTTTAAATCATGTGGATTGGGGGTGCTTAGGTTTTTCCTTGTAATGAGATGCTCTACCATCATGCTTTGGCTTAGAGGCCATCACGGTCAAGCAACCTGGCAGTCCTTCGTTTCATTTTTACTTTATTTGTTTCTTTTTTTCCATTCTTCCAATTTCCGTTTTTTCCTTTTTGTTATTCTTCATTTCTCTTCTTCCTTCATCCCCCTTTTTATTTTTTTTCTCCCTTTCTTTCGTCCTTTTTCTTCTTTCATTTCTTTCTTTCTTTCTTTCCATTTTTTTCTTCTTTCCTTCCTTTTCTTTTTTCCTTTTTCTTCTTTTTTCCCCTCCTTTCTTTTCTCTTTCTTTTTCTTTCCCTACGTAGATGGGTTTTGGAGTCCCTCCCCTATTCTGGTCTCATTTTCCAACAAGAATGGGATTGGATGGCTAAGACGCCCCATGTACCACTAGGACATAAATCTTGCTCATAGCTATGTTATTTAGTATACATAAAAAAAAAAAGAATGAAAAGGGCATTGTTGACAAAATGCTTCCATGCAAACTGTCTATTGGAAACAAAAAAATGTAGACATTAGATCACATGGTTGAAAACCCTTAGAAATCATTTTTTGTCCGTGTCACTGATCTTGTCCCATCTGATTAGGTCTCTAACCCAAATCTAGACTTTAACAACTAACCCTGTGGTTAAGTTATTGTCTTAAGGTCTTGTACTTACCTGTTATACTCCAGTTAAATCTTGTTCATGGGACATGATGTGTTAGTACAAAAAAAAGTAGGTCGCCAAGTTAGTAATATAGCACCTCATGCAAGTCTGTTGCATCCAATGATCTACATACATGGGAGTGTCTTTTGTGCCGACTGTTTATATGCTCTACGCACAATGGTATGCATAATTTCTGCTTTGATGGTGAAAAATCCATCCAGCGGTACATGATAGGGGCATAATAGAGGAAGGAACATAGTTTCATATAAAAAATACTGACTGAGCATAATATAAAAAATACTGACTTGAGTATAATGTTGGGAAATCTTAGTAAACTAACACTATTTTTTTTCCTTACACAGAAATCAAATGATACAGAACTCAAGCTTCTATGGGAGCGTTATGTTGCACTTAATGCTCGTTGCAGCGAAATTGAAGGTCAGAAGCAGGCTAAGACTGATTCTAAGGTATGTAATGAAATATCGACATGATATTTGCTTCTTTGATTACATTCCTCTATCAACTGCCAAATATGATTCTTCTGTAAGTGCTTTTCAGTCAGGGATTTTAAAACGCATGAAAGAGAAAGAGAATGAACGAGATATTTCAGAACATGAGCTGTCAAGACTTAACCTGTCTCATATAGATGAGCGGGAGAAAAACCTGGTGCTTACCTGTACTCTTACGTACAAATACTTTTCTTTGTAATGTGTATTGTACTAACATGTCCATTGCATTTAATTCATCAATAGCAAATTGAGGTTGAAAGGAAGACACTTTCACTAGGAGAAAGGGACTATGAGTCAACCATAAGCCAGAAACGAACTGAAATATTTAGCTTGGAGCAAAGGATTAAAACACTTTACCGCGAGAAAGATGTCTTAGCTAGTGATTCTGAGGATAGAGTCAAATTGGATTTGAAGAAAGAAGAAATGGAAAGCTGCAAGAGGAAAGAGAAGAAAATGCAAGTTTGGTCTTCTATTGCTTAGTTTGGCAATTTTTGAAAGTTACATTTTTTTTTTAATTAAACCTTTTATTATCTGTTTTCATACCTAGAAATTATTAAGTGAAGTTTGCTTTAACTTTCAGAATGGATGAGTACAAGGAGAAAATTAGAGCTGTGCTGAAAGGAAGGGTTCCTTCTAATAAGGATCTCAAGAAGGAGATCACTCATGCATTTGGGTTGTTCCTTAGCCTGTTTTTCTCTCTTTTTTGCATTTTTGTGGATTTACACTTGCATATGTTACATGTGAAAGGATCTTAATTCACAGGTGCTCTGCTTGCCGGATGATGTTTTAATATGCCTTCTCTGTTTATGTTCTAAAGTTAGAAGATATTTAGTATGTGCTTCCTTGTTCGAGAAAAAAAGTTTTACTTGACGTTATCACATAACCTTACTCTTTCACTCTATTGCTACAGATCAAATTCTTCTCATACTGAAAAGTATGCCTTGTTTAGCTATTATTCTAATTCTTTTGCTAAATCTTTTGCTAAAATTCGATCTTTAAGTCCCATTTTCTGTCTAGGTATCTTATCCATGGATTTAAAAACCATCAAAACGAGGTGCTACCATTGGGAGATTTAAAAACCATCAAACGAGGTGCTACCATTGGGACCATGCTATTCTGATGTGAAACCATCATTAAGTGGGTGCTGGGATGCCTAAACTATCCGTATTGGTATTTACTGGACATATAGATGTGTATTGATGGTATGGTACGTACTGATGGTTTTTTATTCTTTTTGATGTTTCCAGTTTTGGTATATATCATCTGTACTGCCATTGTACCTTTTTGATGGAAAAATGGTATAGAGTTTGGCTTATCATAGTTGATTAAGTACTAGGATATGTTGGAATGAATTGCAGAGAAATAACCTCGAGAAGTTTTGATGATTGTGTGGGCAATATTTTGGGGATGAATTTTGATTAGATTAGATTTACGGGGTCCTAGAATTGTCTCTTGGTAGTTTGATATCTTTAAATTTTGAGCCTAATGAAAATGTCAAGTTTGTAATCTTAATATTAATTTATTATTAAGCTAAGCAAAGTTGTAATTGGGTTCAAAGTTCAAACCACCTTCCTTTGTTATCTTATCCTTGGCTGCTGAGGAAGGGATCTCTACATTAACAGACAGTATATGTTGCAAGCGGACATTGTGTATGAACATGTGCAGTCTGTTTATCTATGGAGGTCTGTCTTCTAGTGCTTGATATGGGACACTAAGGGTTAAAAAAGCTGCTTATGTGTGATGGTGGACCCTGAACTGAAGGGCTAGGGTTTTGGAAAAGAAAGAGTTTTAGGGTTTTATGAATAAGCATAAGCCTTTAACTGCAGAAAAAATAGCAGAAATATATAAAAACAGGAAGAAGAGTATAACATAGAAGAAGATATAAGAATTAGTGGAAAAAAATTGAGGAGAAAGAAGAAGAGAAAGGGGAAAACATCCAGAAAAAACAAACCTATGCTTTCTTCTTTCTGTCAATCTTCTCAATACAGTCCCTCAACAAAAATGATTGCTACTATCGTATAAGCTCAAAACCCTAACAACATTAAGACCTGCCTGAATTGGAAACAATTCCTGGCCATCAATTAAAGCATAAGAGGAGAAATCCTAAAAACACCAAATCCTTAATAAGTTACTGCTACAATATGACGAACAGTTCTAAAGCATGGCTAATGGAACCTGTAAATAGTGCTCACCACAGTAACACTAGGTCTTCTGAAAACATGGACTCTTGAGATCTTCGAACTGGTGAGAATTAGAGCTTCAATGCATGCTGATCTTGTGCCAGAACTGAGATGTAAACCCAAATCAATCTGCTGCATCAATTCCTCTATGCATGTTTTCATGTGTTTATGTCTATAACCTTTTTGTGTAGTCTGTTTTGTATAACAAGATTTTACACATCTTTCTATCACGTTGCTAGTATTTGTTGCTCATATGATTATTTCATCACATTAACCATCTAATATGTTTGTACTTTCTAGTTCAGGTCTCTAAAGAAAGAGTATGATGACCTGAACTCAAAAACTCTTGAAGCAGAAAAAGAAGTGAAATTGGTACAGATGAAGATACAGGATGCTAAAAGCCACCTGTTCAAGCTTCAAAAAGATATGGATGGTAAACTTAGTATTTGTTTATTTATTTAATTTTAGAGCTTTGGCGTTAGGTTATTCTTTTTGTTTAGAATGATTTATTATATAATCTTGTTAATACCAATTTTCTTCTTCCCAGCATTTCTTCTAAGATTTTTATACTAACCCTGAAATATTTTGTAGTCTTTCATTTAGTAGAGTTAATGTTTATTATTTATGAACAACCTTGTTCTTTACATTTTGGAAATTTCAATGATGTTCTTGGATATGAATAGTTATAAATGGGCATGCATTAATTCTCCTTATGCAAGAATCTTTGTTTTTTTCACATGTTATTAGGACCTAAAGGCCGTTCATGATAGATTCTATGATGTTATAAGACTTCCCTAAACATCTAATGTTATATGTAATTGGAATATATGTGGAAAAAGTAGACCAAAAAAGGCTTCCATTTCACTTGATTGAAGATTTGGATGCATGAAGAACTTGTGGATTGGTTTATTAGTGATAAAAGTTTTTTTTTTTTGAACATAAGTTGGCTTAGCCTTACTAATCTATCTCATTATTTGCAAAGCTTTATTGTTCATCCCCAATAATTTATTGTTCACAATAATGAATTGTAATTCCATATTTCCGGCCAGTCCCTGGAGGGCCCTCGTTTGGTCATGTGTCCGCTATAGACGACAAGCATATTCGCAAATTACTTAAAATGTTTCTTCCATTTTATTCTGTCATAAACCTCATTTTTTGGTTATTATTTAATTTCAAAGCGCTGATTAACTGCTAGAAGTAGTCTTTGATCTTGTTACAATTTTTGTTGCACTGGCAAAAAGGCAAGTTAAGCTATTGGTCAATACTGATCTTCATATCTAATTGGCTCACATGCATGTGAAAATAATGCAGTATGAAGAGTGAGGAATGATTTGATTGTTGAGAATTAAGATCAAAGATTAACCACAAATTGAGGGCAAACTAGATTGGAAAACCTTTCGATAGATGAAGAAATCTCTCTCCAAAAATTATTTTATCAAAAGGTGCTTTGAGATAGCGTATTAGAAGTCAACATATCATGACCTTTCACTCTAATTTGGGCACTAAACCTAGTATGGAATCATACTAGAAATAGGACTTGATAACATGTCATAGTATTTGCTGGTTGCTTCTTGTACTGCATCAGAAAAATATTTCTACAAATCTTATAGACTTCCATTTGTTCATTGTCTGACTTCTGTTATTAAAGTATAAAAGATTTACAAAGGTGCAAATGTTTGAGGTGTTAGGATTTATAAAGAATATTTAAAAGAAGTTTGGTGTGAGTTTTGTTCTATTTGATCTCTTTCATTTTTAATTTATGCTTCAGAGATGGAGAAAACTATACATATACCATTAGGTGTTTAAGAGTGGATGATAGCATCAAACAAAAACAGAAAGGTCAATTCCAAAATTTATTAAATTAGCATTGTAGTAGAGGAATGGATCCAGAATAGGTAGTCCTAGGGAAGATACATCAATAAAATGTTTTAATCCTGTAACTGCGGTAAATTTTTTTAAAAAATAAAAACTTAATAGAACCCAAAGTCTGAGATGCTAGTGTTCAATAACATGTACCAAAATTGACGGCTTTCAAATAATTATTTGGAGACCTATCAATACTGGATGGTAGTGCACACAGATATGGATTAGTACAGATCAGTAAGGCTAGTATGTACCGATATGGCTATTACAGCGTTCGGACACCTGTACTGGTGCCAATTTTATGCTGGAATGGTACAGAACTAGTTATATCATCCTGTTTCAGCAGTTTTTGGAATGAAGGATTATTTTTCCCATAAGACGAAAGAAATTTCCTGCATGCAACCTTGTGTTCTTCACTTTTTATTCTAGTCTCTTTCCAAGTCTAAAGGACCTCAACGCATAGCATGAGCTTAAACTATGCTTTTACCATGGTGTGTCGTTCAGTTCAATTAGTTTCTTTAGGTTTCATTGCAAGTCCTTCACTTTCTAAAATTTACGAATTTGACACTAACTCTTTAAGGATTATATGTCAGTTGAGGCTGGGCAATATAATATTTTGAACTTCAGCCAATCATAACTTGATTCTTAAAGCCAAAAAACACAAAAGGTTAAAACCTGTTGGTCAAGGCATTAAATGAGGTATTTGAGTCATGTCAAAAGCGGTTTAGTTTGGCAAGCCTGTTGATTTATATGAATTCATCGTACTATACTGAACCAGTAACATATCGGTGCAGTTCTCGATTCTGTTATGCAAATCTGGGCCTCGACAAATAATGTTTTATATGAATCCAATAATTAGTCATTAAAGAAACTGTAGGCACATAGGACAAGCACCATGAACTAAAAAATGTTGAGGAGGACATGTGATAGTTATTGGAAGAAATGAGGTTAAATATGAATACATTTTAGGACAGAAAGAAGTTGCAACAACTTAGGCCAAAGCGAGGAGAACAATTAGTATATGTTTTGGCATATTTGCTGTAGATACCTAAGGAGGTCCTAGCAAGAAGAGTTGTTTACATTTGTGTTGGAAGAATTGAATGCGAACAAGTGAAAGTTGGATTTAGTCAACTTCCATTTATTTATTTATTTGTAACAAGTTTGGCTATACCTCCCAGAGACGCTAATCCCCCTCACCTTGTTGAAAGAGTCCTCTAAGTCATTGGTACAAGTCCGAAGCAACAAGAGAATTTACCAAGAGGTCTTGCAATACATTTCATTGTTACTATGAGACATGTCATCACATCTCTATTTTCATTCTAGTGCAATTATTGATCTGATAACCTTTTACAAGATGGATTTGACTCTACTTGTCATCCTCTGCTGTCTTTTTATAGTGTTTTCTAATGTACCTCATAACTCTGCCAGTGTTCTGTTTTAAATTGTTGCTTCCATGTCGGTAATGCAGTCTTTAAGCATATGTCTGCTCAGAAAGTCTTTAAATATAATAATGTCATCGAAACCTCATGTTTACAGCATATTCTTGATGCTTCTTGTTCTATTTATCATTTGGTGATGTTTATGGTGTTATAATTTTATTGTATGTAATAAAGTTGAAAAATGTCTGCTAAGGCATTAATATTTCATGTGCTGCTGTTTAAAATTTCTGCACTTGCTTGTTTTCACTGGCTATCTGGAATAGCAATGCATGTGTCACTGTTCTGTCTCTTCTGCAGCAAAGAGAAGATTTCTTGAGTCCAAAATCCAATCCTTAATACCGATGTCTTCTGACATTGAATCATTTCCTCAAGTTCTTCTAGAGGCTATGGAGAAAAGAGATGTACAGAAAAGGTTTCTGATTTATTTCATGTTGTTTTACCTTTCCTATATGTGAGGCAGTTTTTTTTTTTTTTTTTTTTCCGCTTCAGCTTGTATTGCAAGTGCTGAACACTTAATTCTAACAACTGATGCAGCAAATACAACATTGCTGATGGAATGAGGCAGATGTTTGACCCATTTGAAAGAGTTGCACGCGCACATCATATATGTCCTTGCTGTGAGCGCCCTTTCTTGCCTGAAGAAGAGGATGAATTTGTCAAGAAGGTTAGTGCATTCCAGCATATATCTGGTAGGCCTTTAAGTTGTGCAAATAATCTTGTTCCCACTCCTTTTTGTTCTGTTTTTGTCATTTCTTTTCCTGATAGTCTTGTTGATGCAATTATCTCTTTTGCATCTCAGCAAAGAGTGAAAAGTGCAAGTTCTGCAGAGCATATGAAATCACTTGCGGTGGAGTCTTCAAATGCTGATACACAATTCCAGCAGTTGGACAAGCTCCGCATGGTTTATGAGGAATATATTAAACTTGGAAAGGAAACCATACCTTTAGCAGAGAAAAGTTTGAAGAAATTGATGGAAGACCTCAATCAGACAACTCAAGCATTTGATGATGTAATATTTTTCTTTGGCTTCAGTTTTTCTAGTTTCTATGCATTAATGACATCCATTGCAACTGTTCTTTTATCTATAAAACATGATGTCAAGTTATCTAAATTGATTTTCCATATTTTAGTATTTGAAACTATCTAAGGTGTTAGGCCTGCTCTAGCATCTATCTTTCACACTATTTTCCAGTTCATTGTTATTATTACCTTCTCTTGACAAGGACTGGACATTATCTTGGCAAATTTATTCCATGAAATCCAACTGAATATCAATTTTGTGTGATCAATACTTCTATATCTTTCACTATCATGCGTTTCCTATAATTTAGAAGATGGTGAATGGCTTCTTAATCATTTGGAAGTGTCTATTGTTATAAGGTGCTTTTTAGGAACTCCTGTGACTATAGAAGTTAGTTATTTTTTCCTTTGGAGATTAATGAAGAAGTATAGATCAAAGAAAAGAAACAAAATATTGATATGATTTTTACTTATTTAAAGAAAGCATATTATAGAATCCTTAGATAAGTATTATAGGGGGTGTTAGACAAGAATGGAGTATTTATTGTATATTAATATGAATAAGGACGTATATGATAGAGTGGTTACTAGTGTAAGAATTACTAGTAATAATATCAGTGGGTTTCCAGTCACAATAAGTATACACCAAAGATATGATCTAAAGTCATTACATTTTTGCATTAGTTATAATAAGTTTACTAAGCATATTAAGGAGTAAGGACGATATTCCTTTGTACATGCTATTTGTGGATGGGATACTCTTAGTGGATAAAACTAATATTGGGGTTAATCTTAAGTCAGAATTATCGAGGGGTGCACCAAAATCCAAGGGTTCCATATATAAATGAAATTTTAGTAAAATTAGGCAAAGTGGTGGAGGTAGAGCGAAAATCAAAATTGTGAAGTTTATAGGAGCGATCATTTTTAATTTTAAGGATTAATTATTAATAAGAAGGGAAAGTTTGAAGAGTATATTTTAAGATTAAAGCAGGTTAGGTAAAATAGAGAAGAGCAAATAGAATATTATGTAATCGTAATATACTTGCCAAATTAAAGAAAATTTTATAGAATAGCCATGCAATCAATTATGCTTTATAGTATATAATGTTGGACAATTGAAAAGCAATATATGCATAAGATGAGTTTATGTGAAATGAGAATGTTAAAATGGATGTATGGTGTTGCAGGAAATGATAGAATAAAAAAGATGACATTCATTGGAAGGATAGAGGTAGCACCAATTGAAAACAAATTAGGAGAAGGATGACTCAAATGATTTGGACATGTACAATATAAGTCGATGGATACATGACCCCCTTCCTGCAGGGGTCACTAGTTGGAGTTGAGAAAGGTGGGACATGGCTCCCTTCCTCCATCTCAATAAGCGTAAAATTAAGCTATCTTAGCCATTCAACAATGTTTTTCATTTTTCAAACTGTTGATATGATATTTTGCTATTTGTCAATGTTCACCTTATGATCTATATGTTGTCTTTAAATTGTCATGGTCTGTTGATAGTGCTTCTTATTGTAGAATATAAGGTATGTTTCATAAATAATTGCTTGTTATTTCAGTTATTTATGGTCTTCAGCTGCAGCTTGTAGGGGTTATAGCTCATGTGAAAGTGGAGAAGGATGCTGTGGAAATTTTGGTACAGCCAGTAGAAACTATTGATAGGCTTTTGCTGGAAATGGATAATTTGAAACCACAAATTGAAGAATTGGAGTACAAGCTTGATTCTCGAGGGCAAGGTGCTAAATCTGTGGAGGAAATTCAGTTACAATGAATGCTTTGCAGAGCAAGAGGTATCTCATCTTGCTCCCTTTTTGTATTCACCCAAACATTCCTTTACTAGATACAATATGTTTGTCCAGTGACATGTTGCCACGTTACTTGATAACCTAAAGATGCTCATGCTTTTCTTTATTTGCGGGTGAGAGGGGAAAATAATTGTCTCAATTATGTTCACACTTGGTATGCATTTCTACTTTTGAAGTTTGTAATGGGTGGATCATGGATACCTGAATTTTGACCAGAATTTGTATTTGATAGTTGCTGTTGGATGCACATATGGATAATCATATGATGTGGTTTGAGATCTGCATCTAGATCTGGACATACAAATGATATTAGAATCCTCACCAAGAGCTGGATCTGTTGTTTTATTCACTTCTTTCTTAGTTTGTGTCTGCACATCTCATACTTACAAGCCACCTCATTCCACCATTTTTGCTATTTTAGAAAGTTACAAAATAACTAGTTAAGGAAAGGAGAGAGTTTAACAAAAGAAGGTTGAATACCAAACAATAAGATAGGTTAACAGAAAGGTTGTGGTGTGATGTTTTAAGTCTGGAATCTGTAAGTATCCTTACATAGTTAATTTTGTAAATGATTAGTTGATGGCACACTAATTCAGAAATTGTTATACACCTTGTCATCCATTATCAATTATGAAACTCTGGTCCTAACTGAAGTTTGAAGCATCTTATGTCCTCTAATTTCATCAAATTGTTTGATTAATGAAAACTAAGTGCTGCCAACTTATGCTATATAATCTAAAATATAGTTTTCTTGTCTTTCTAAATAATTGTGCACCAGGTTAATTAGGTAAGACCTTGTGTTCCGTTATAATCTCTGACATAGGAAACTGCAAGGCTAAGTTGATCTATCTTCATTGAAATTTATGTCATGGTATGAAGAAGATTCTTCTTTCTCAATCATTTGAAATATTTGTTAATGTCATATTGCATAACCATGAAAAGTATCATATTTATGGATTGTAATGAAACCTCTGGTCATTTAGTGAACCACCATCCAGCAGGTATGATAGCGGGTTATTAGTGAACCCTAGCCAATGGTCTACCAGTTGGAAGATCAGTGCATCCGTGATGAATGGGTATCATATTAGCTGGGCGTCAAACTGAGCTTCAGCTTGATGGATGATTAATAAATGTGAGATGGCTGGTTTAAATGATAACAAGCAGGAGGTTCTGAGGTGGCAGCAAGTCTATAAGATGGAAACCTGGTGGGAAGCATGATGTTTAACAAGAATGAGGGAGGCAGCATATCGGAGTTAGAAACTTACCAGTGAGAGAGCATCGAGTGGTAACTCAATGGAGAAAAGACAAGGCAGCCACCCACTCATGAATATTTGCATCCTAGTCCTTGAACTTTTCTAAATTACACTAAGGGTCTTATGAGCAATTAAATTATAGTTCTTACTGATGTAATTCCCATACAAAAATATTATTCGCATAAGGATTCTATGCACACATACAAATAATCGTCATTAATGTATTGCTGCATCTGGATATTATAGTTTCCTTTTCCATGAATTACTAAGCTGAGTTTTACATTTCTTTCTTCATAATTTATTCCTTAATGAACCTACTTTGTAAATAAAATCTTTACGACAAAATTCTTCATGTTCTCATATCAAAGGTTTTAAATCCTGTGGCATGGTGTCGTCCTGAGTTTTTCATGTACTGGGATGCGTTGATGTTGCGCCTCGTCTTGATACTTGGGATGAGGAACGTCACAAGGTGCACTAACTGGAATGCTAGGATGGTCTCGTTTCAACACTGGGGATGATAATCTATCCCGGTATGCTATGAGACGTCCTGCTGGGATTGGAAACCATGCTTATATCTGTCTCTCTCTTCATCACAACTAATCAACTGTGACACACATGCTTTGTCATGGTCTTAAGTATAACCTTGAAGCCAAATTTCAGTTTGTCCTGGAACAGATTCAAAACAATGATCATAGTATTGGTCAAATCTGACTTAGGGCTTGGGGCCATTTGTTGATGTATGTGCTGGTTTTTTCTGTGTGGGTGTTTGTTGGGGGGTGGTGGTGGAGGCATATATTCTTCAAATAGCATTTTATTAAGCTAAAACTCAAGCTTGAAAGTTTTTAGTAAGCCAGAGTTATTTAAGGTTTGAGAGAATTTTGAGGCTTCAAAGTTAATTTTGATAAATATTTATTCACTAAATTTGTCATAATTTCTTATTGCGACCAAACTTCAAGGAAATGGGTCTTGGTGAAGAAGGGATGAAGGGAGCTGATAGTGGGAGTTTAAGAATGGAGGAGATGATGGAATGTATTGGCCAGTGAGTTCTATGAAGTAACAAATACTCTTTTTTCTCTTTCTTTCTTGTAGAAGACTTAATAACTCAAGTGCCAAGAAGTAGGCCCTTTGAGTACCTGTAATCAATTGTCAAGCAGATAAGGCTGCAGCCATGGGCAATAGGAGTGGTAGATTTCCACCCCCACCCAACCTCCTATATAGAAAAAAGAAGTAATTTTCTTTAAATCTCGAAATAGTTACAAATCTCACAGAATCCATGATTTAATTTCTGGCCATTTGCAAAGAATTTAATTTTTAGCATAAATTTCATTTTGTTTTAATCTTCAAATTACATGCCTAATATTTTCACTGTGCTTATAATTTGCACTGCATAAATCAATTCAGTTTCCTAATCAAAATCCTGCCTACTTCCATATAGACTCCTGTCAAGTCTAGGAAAACCATTGAAACTTTCTGCTTGCACGTGTGAACTTAACCTACAGAACCAAGAAAACATTTCTCCCAAACTTGCAACTGGCTTTATATTCTCATATATGATTCCTTCTTTTCAAAGATAGTTAGCTTGGATCAATGTGATGGGTTGATGCTGGGTTATAGCCAGTCATTAAACATTTTTTGCAATGCATGAGTGGTTGAGAGGCAGGCAATTTCCTGAGCTCTGGTTAAGAGATTCAACGTCATCTTTGTTTACTAGCATTGAAAGAAGGATGTCGATGTATGACAACTGGAAAGGGTTAGACTCTTTATGCTTTTTTAGATGATGCCATGCAGAACAATGAAATATAAGTAGTAAAAACTGAAAAAAATAACTTTCAATGTCCTTCCACTTGAAGGTTCGAACATGAAATGCAACCTAATGCTTTATATCATAAAATGATGCTTAGAATGTTAAATCTGAGATCTGATTTAGATTATCTAAGCAAAGAAACAACTATTCTACTGATAGGAAAATCAATGCATAAATACTATTCAAGAAGGCAATTATGAGATGAGGGTTGCTTGTCACCTAACAGGCCTCTTAAAGTATAAAAGGCATCTCCAAACCCAATCAATAGTGGAGTAGAAAAACCTTCCTTAATCGGCAACATAAAGAGATTATAGCAATCCTGTATTGAACCAACGAATGGATAAATGCTTAAACAGGGTTGCTGTTGTGAGGCACCTAAAGTCTAGTGTTGATGTGGGATTTGACTTGAATTTTAAAGGAAAGTTAAGTTTAGGGGCTGAGATAGTGGAAGAGGGAAAGATATGCTTGCGGATTCAGGTTGAGTAGGTAGCTATAGGATTCTGCAGGCAAGGTGGTGAAATAGCTTAAAACAGAAAGATAAGTGTATCGTTGAAATAGAATGGAGCGGAAGAAGAGACAAGAACCAGAATCACAATGGAGAGCCTCACACCTACTCACATCACATGAAGGAAATATTCAATAGAGAAACCTGATTTCATTCAACGACCTTACATGAGATCTTTTTTGGGAGTAGAGGCTGCCACTATTTATAGATAACTTAAGTGTATTATGAGAAATGTACCCCTCCACTTGAAAATTATTACAATCCTGATTCCTGACCTTCAAGCCCAAATAACCATTAATTGTCAAGTATAATGGTTTGTATTCAAGTAATCTTAAAGTACAATAAACTTTACTTGGCACTTAAGCAGTGGCCATGTGAGATGATTTGCTAGCTGAGTAACATTAAAATAAAACAGGACTTGCTTGGCACTCAGACACAAGTGACTAAATAAAGCCCAGATAATGGTAAGAAAATAATAAAAATTACATGATCTATTTATTGACTCAACAATAAGAATTAAGTACTTCAATTTCAGTTTTCATTATCGATGAGGATTGCACCTTCATCTTCAATCATGGATTCTGCTGCTTTCAATTTCGATGCTGATGAAAGTTTTAAACTCATGTTGACCTCCATTAGATGTGTTAAAGGGTGAGGTGTTAGAAATGGTAAAGTTATCCTAGGATGTGTCTTTTTTGTAGTATGTTTGAGTGCAATGTGAAATGGAAGCTTTCTTTACTGATATGTTTGTTTACAATGAAAAAGTCATCGCTTGACATCTTTAAAGATGGTTCAAGAATCAGAATGCCTTAAAGGCTGAAATTGATCTTATACATGCTAGCAGCCTGCCAACTTTGATGGGGTATTTCTTCTAAAGGAACTAAAAGAAGCTTGTTAAAAAGGAGAATGGCGGGATTTAGCAACTAAAGGAATGGAACAGAAAGAGTTAGAAGAGGCTAAGAGCATTTCATCCTGTATGGTCTAACTAATCCCCTCTTTTCCTTATTTGTAAGAACAATGAAACCACTACTTACAGCCAAAAGTCCAATACAACCACACACAATGGGTCCAAGCTCATCTTTTATTGCCTAATTATGTGAAAACCGGTGATTATGTCCATTTGCAGATATGAATAAAATTGAGCAAATTAATAAACACAATGAAATTCAATAAGTTTATACACCTACCTCTGTATTTATGACCAGAATGAGGAAGCTTATGTGGTTGAAACATAAAAATTTACCATTATGTTACCAATTACTAAATGTCTTTAATGCTTTCTTGTCATTTTAATTTGCATAACTTGAATTTCTTATTCATGTTAACTTTTGATAATCTGATGCATATCAAGCCCCTCAACATTTGTTTCCATTTTATATTGCTATTACTGAGATTTATTGCATTTCAAGTTGACTTGTTAGCCTAATTAGTTTTTTTTTTTTTTGGAAAACCTTGATAAGTGATGAGGTTATAATGGGAAAAAAATGAACTGATTTTCCATGTGGCAAATGCGTTTGGTTTTATTTGTTCTCCACCCTTTTACCAATTGACCACTATCATCTCTAGAAAAAGTATTAACTCCTTTTCTCTAACAAGTAAGAAAATAAAAAGCAAATAAGGACAGTTCATTACAAGATTGTTTGATTTTATATCTAGGATTCCATTAATGTTTGTTGTGATCTGAATCATGTTCTTTGATAGAAATCTTCTTCACTTTGTATTATAGATTTTGGTGGATCAGGTAGAGAAACCTTTATAAGAATGAGTTAGCAGTTATTTAGATGTTAATCATGCATACAATCTCATTGAAGTTAATTTGTTCTTCAAAACCCGAAACCTATCACCTGGCTGCATTCAGGGTTTTTCTGGGTAACATTTGGCTGTTAAGTAGAAAGATCAAAAGGAAAAGGAAGAATACAAGGTGCTAGGAAGGAAATTTTACAACCTGGAGTTCTTTTTTTTTTAAAAAAAATTTACTAGTCTGACAAACTCTTAGTTGTGTAAAATCATGGCCTGTGTGCTATTGAAAACCATGTAAAATTATAAATATCATGATTTTCATTCAGTAATTTTCCAATGATGTGGCCTGGAGTGATAATAATTGAGCATATTTGAATATGATAACCGTTTTATTGATGGTAGGTTTTTTTAAGTTCTAGGTGAAATTATGGTTAGAGAGGAACTCTTGGTATATAAGTTTCTGGTCCTCATCTAATCAAGCATTCCATCCACAGAAGATCAGGTGGGATAAAGAGAATCAGCAAAAATATTTTAAAAGGCATCATATGCAGTAATTAAATTTTTATGTATCCTGATGCATATTGCTTTTGATGTACATATCCTTATATCTTGAAACTAACTTCAAAAAATTTGAGGGCAATATCTTGATAGTGATGTTATTGCGGCAAATTCTTGTTCAAGTACTTATGTTTCTACTTGAAATTTTTTTGGTACTTTGTGAACAGGGATTCATTGAGCAGTGAGGTAGAGAATCTGAGGGAAGAACAAAGATTTCTAAATGATGATTTATCAAATATGCAGATGCGGTGGCATGCTTTGAGGGAGGAAAAGTTAAAAGCTTCAAGTATATTGCATAAAGTCAAAAAAGCAGATGAGGATTTAGTTCTTCTAACTGAGGAAAAAGCTCAAGTGGACTTCGATGAGAAGGTATCAGACAATTCTTTCAGTATTTTGTTTGTCTTGCTTTGTTTTACCCGTGTTTGGAACCAACCATCTTGAGAGAGTTTTCTGTTCAAATATACTAGTAACTATTAGTATAAAACCAAAGTTGTTTTTTTGTGGACCAATTTATTCTCAACTGTTGTTGTCATATTCACAATCACTAGTGGCCGTCTTTATCCTTTTAAAGAACCATAACCATTAACATCAATAGTTTTCTCCACCCTTAAGTGTCAAACTATATAAATAAGAACATTTTTGGCTGACCTCTCTCTCTCTCTCTCTCTCTCTCTCTCTCTCTCAAGAGAATGTTGAAAGGCAGAACAATGAGCTGAGTCAACATGTGCTTGGATTTTCATGTTTAACGGTGCTACAATTGTGCTTACCGATATTATCAATTATAGATATTTTTATTTCATCATAAGTTCTAGATATTTTTGCTTCACAGTTCTCAACATCTTATTCCCTTTGCTACCAGTACAAGACATTATTGATTATAGATGATACAAAGCAAGACTAGAAATTATAGAGAGAGATTAAGACAGCTAGCTACAAACTAGTGAGAAATTAATATTACTTAGGAGGATTAGGAGGGCTTGTAGGAAGGTGAGAAGGGCTTAAGAAAGCTTACATGAGTTTTAGAGAGCTTGTGGTTTAGAGTTGATTACGAAAGAAGGGTTGGGCCCATTTATAGAGGTTGAAGCGCTTCTAAATGACCCAAATAACCTTGGAAACTAGCTGTTTATGGTTGTTGGGAAAGGCAAATAATATTTTTGACCAAAACTAGATTACCCTTGAAAAAACCAGCCATTTATGGCAGTTGGGAAGGGATAAAACTGGAATTGGATGAAAGTACTCCTAAACTATTTCCCCACAACTCCTTTTTTTTTTTTTTTTTTTGCTTCGCAGGGCGGGGGAAGGGTTGTTGTGGTGGTGGTGGTTGGGAAAAATCTCTGCCAGGTCCTAAGCGTGCCAAGCGCATGCCTGACAAGTTGGCCCCTCAGTGTTAGGTATGTCATTTCGCTGGTTGAAGTGCCATGCCAACTCATGATGGATCGCTGTGCCTGCATGGCTTGGCACAGCATGGCTACTATAGCAGCTAGGTCACATTGGGCTTGGGCTTGGGCTTGGGCCGGCCTAGTTCGTTTGACATCTATAGTGCTTATCAAGTCTTAGTACGTTGAACTAATCCATGTACTTGACATGCTACCACTATACAAGGTGATATCAATATTGCATCTGATACTGGAATGGCAAACCTTGATAGCAAGTCCTTAATTGCTTAAATAGGCTTGTGGCTCTATGGCTTGGTAATGTGTTCTTTTTGGAGGAGGCATTGCTTTGAAACCTACAAAGATGGCATATGTTTCCAGATTATTTCATAGAATCAAGCTTATAAAGCTAATTTGTCTTTGAACTTAGCCATCGAGGATTGTAGTGTGTTGTGCCTAGGGGAGGCTAAGGGACCTTCTTATCCGGTCTTTTATATTAAATCATAAAGGAAGAAAGTCCATTGACTATTTTTAGTTGGAGAGTCTCCAACATAACTGTACATTTAATTTTTCAGTATATGTACTTTTCTTAGAATATTCTTTAATGCCAAGCAGACCAATGAATTATTTAAGTTGAATAACCATAATCAAGCAGCTTGCCTGATCTGTATCCTGATAGGTTGAGTTCTTTTCCTATCAAAATGGGTTTTCTGCATGGTATAAGTCTAATTTGAGAAGGCTTTATATAAAGATCGAGCAAATCTTGACGATTTGATTTAGTTAACCCTCTAAATTGGTTGCCAAATTTCTCTGGTCAACCTTTTAAATTGGATGTCAAATTTCTGCCAAGACAATTTTAGACAAGAGAAGGGTTGCGTTAGGTAGCTAACAGCCAGCGTAAAACTCCATCAAATCCCCTAAAACATGAGTTGAGTTAAGAAGGGTTGCTGTACAGCCAAGAAGGCCAGTTGTCAGGTAGGGTACTTACCTTAAACCTCAAAAAGTGCCACAGAGGTTTTATAAAAGAAGATAAATGAGAATATTGAATATAAGGATTGTAGTTCTCTGAAGCATAAATAATGAGCTGGAGAGCCAAATATAAACATAGTCCCAATCAAAGTAATGTGTTCTGGTGTTGTTTCGGCCTAGCACTAGTGTGGTGGGCGCCATGATCTGCTGTGGTAATCCCTGGCATGCACTGGCACAATGGATTGCCAACTCATGGCACTCAGCTGGTATTGCAACAATTCTGCATGTTGGTTAGACACCTGTACCTTTCTGTGTCAACTGTGCCAATGGGCACTTTTGATCCATGATTAAATTGATACAGTTCTGATTCAAAACTAAGAAAATTGACGATTTCAGTAGTTTCATACTTGTTATCAGCAGTTCTCTGACATTTGATTAACTTTTGGTTCTTACATATGGCTAGTTCATATTGTCAAATATATGCTCGCCTTTTTATGTTCCTTTGAAATACGTTGATGGTATTACATTTGTCTAGAGGCTTTTGATTGATATTTCTATGAACTTTCCAGCATTTAGCAGAAGCACTTGTTCCATTATTAAAGGAGAAAGAGAAATTACAGCAAGATCACACAGACTTGAAATTGAAACTTGATCAAGAATATGATGAGCAGGCAGAAAAGAAAAGGAGCTTTCAACAAGAAATTGAGATGCTTTTGACACTCAATACTCGGATTAAAGAGTAAGAGCTTCATACAGAGAGGAAATTTTACTCATGTTTTTCTTGTATTTAATTTCAACTGCAATTTTGTTCTTGCACCATAAGGTATCTGAATTCCAAGAAAGTAGAAAGGCTGAAGGATTTACAAGAAAAGCACTCGTTAGCTGAATCTCAACTGCAGAAATGTGAAAGTATGAAACGAGAGATTTCAGCTGAATTGAACAAGAGCAAAGAGCTATCGCGTAACCAAGATCAATTAAAAAGAAACATTGATGACAACTTGAATTACAGAAAAAAGGCTGAAGTAGAGGAACTTACTCATGAAATTGAGTCGCTAGAGGATAAGGTTTTATCTATTGGCAGCATGTCCACCATTGAAGCAGATCTTAAGAGACATTTGCAAGAAAAGGAGAGACTTCTTTCAGAGGTAACAATGACTTTTTTGTTCATTATTAATGCTTTCCTTACTGATTGACATTTCAGAGATAATCTTGGTCTGGTGTTCAAATGGGATTTATTAATGGCCTTTACTTTTTTTAAAAACTAATTTTATAAGTTATTTACAATTTTATATGGTTTATGTTTTGTAAGTCATAATTTGTTCTGATCGATACACCTTGGATGTATGAGTTTAGTTATTTATGAGCATTTTGTAAGTTGTAGGCTATGGATGAAGATTTGTCATGCCAACCGATACCATATCGTATCGGTAACATACCGGTATAGTACCAAGGTTTGATTCTATATGAATCAAGCCGGTCCAATCTGAGCAAAACCGCCTCGTATCGCCTTGTACCAGCTGGTTTTGAATGATATATTATGGCTAGGAGCGAGAAAAAAGTATTAATGCTTTGTCTTAATATAGGGTGTGTACCAAAGTTGTCAATCGTTTCGTTTCGGTCGTTTCGGCCGAGACGTTTCGTTTCGGTAGCTTATCCGAAAAGATAAGTTCTGAGTTTCATTTCGGAAGATTTTTCGGCCGTTTCGGTACGTTTCGGTATATTTCGGTCATTTTCGACCATTTCGGTATGTTTCGGCCATTTCGGTAGTACCAGTTTTGTGGACCTTGTTATGGAATTGAATTATGAATAAATTTTGTACAAACGAAACCTCTCTTATAAGCTTAATCCGTCATTGGTCCATATCGTACTAAACTGTAAAGTATCACGCGAATGATACCAGGTGGACCTTGTTTGGACTTGCCCTCAAAGATGATTTTTACAGGTGAACAGATGTCATGGGACACTCTCGGTTTATCAAAGTAATATATCAAAGAACAAACTCGAACTCAAACAAGCACAATAAATGACATTGACAAGAGATACTTCAATCAGCTTATCCAACTTAAGGTAGATATCTACTCTTTTAATTTGCAATGCTTTAACTTCTCAGGTTCTTCCATTGGATGCCCTTGACTGATTGATTCTCTTGCAGACAACTGAAATGGCAAACAAAGATCTGGATCGCTACTACAATGCACTTGACAAGTGAGCACCCAACAATGTTTTTCACGTTTTCTATGCTCAGTCTGTGAAGTCTGCCTTGTGTGATAGTTTAGATATCAAAATATACATGAGCTTCCATTGCAATTCCATTAGCAATTAGGATCTTATTATTATTCTTGATTAAGATTCAGATCTGCTTATCACCATGAAGATGTGCTGTTCAGTTGGATCCTTCCCTTTTGTAATAGCATTTTTTATTTGCGGTCTTTGGTGGTGAAATTGCTATACAAGGATCCGTCTATGTTTGAGCGCATGAATTCTAGATTTTGGTTTTTCCTTTCTGTATTTATAAGTTAGAAATAGTTTGTTCTGGTATTCTTAAGATGTCTGCAAAGCTTATTTATGTGTGCTGACAGATTTTCCACCAGCAATAATATTCAAAGCCATTCATAATATCACTGCCTTCTCTCTTAATTGTGCTTCTAATCTAATCCAACAGGCAAATACCTAACCACTTTAGTGGTCTGTCTCAGGGCACTGATGCGGTTCCATACTATGAAAATGGAGGAAATAAATAAGATAATTAAGGAACTGTGGCAGCAAACATACAGAGGACAGGATATTGATTGCATTAGTATTCACTCTGATTCTGAGGGTGTTGGGACTCGATCATACAGCTATAAAGTAAGTAAAAACAATGATCAAGTTGCACAAATGAGTTTGAGAACGTTGCCATGCATCTGATGTTATGCTTTTCAGGTCCTAATGCAAACTGGCGATGCTGAGCTGGAAATGCGGGGAAGATGTAGTGCTGGTCAGAAGGTAAGAATTAATCAAGTCTATATTAGCTTGGTTCCTTTCACATAGAATTGTCTCAAATGGCACTTTGGTTCCATTTGATGGGTACTGTCTCTTTTGGTCAAAAAATAAAGACACCTATGATTGGAATGCACTCTTATTGTGGGATAAGATTCTGTGGACTATGGTGTTTACTGTATGTTGGTTGTACTCAGGTTCTTGCTTCACTTATAATAAGGTTGGCACTGGCAGAAACTTTTTGTCTGAATTGTGGAATATTAGCATTGGATGAACCAACCACCAACTTGGATGGTCCAAATGCAGAAAGTCTTGCTGCAGCCCTCTTAAGGTAATTATTGACTCTATCTTTTATCCAAATGATGGAAAGCTGGATCCACTGTTAAACTGGGCTTTTTTTTTTTTTTTTTCTCCTTATACTTTGTTAGAATTATGGAAGACCGCAAGGGTCAGGAGAATTTTCAGTTGATAGTGATTACTCATGATGAGAGATTTGCTCAGATGATCGGCCAACGCCAGCATGCTGAAAGATATTACCGGGTCATAAAGGATGAACAGTAAGTCTCAGCAAAATCATTTTTTCCTTTTGCCTGTATTATGTTACCTAGATCCACCCCATGCCTCTGTTACTCTTTTTATCTATTTCATTGACTCTATTCAAATCCTGATGTCCAGTCAACACAGCATCATTGAAGCCCAAGAGATATTTGATTGATTGTCTTCCTTAGTTACCGAGATGAGACTCAAATTTTGGATAAAGGTTCTCTGCATGTACAAAATGAATTGGTTGGATCCCTTTGTTGCCTTGCACGAGCACACCAAGCGAGTTGCCCCGTTGAAACTTCTACGTAACCAGAGAAGACCATGTAGTGGAAATGCTTGAAGTGCACTCTCTTTCTGACAAAGCAATGATCCCAAATTGTTGATGAATTGTTGCATCTGGAATAGAGTGTAATAGGAGTATAACTTGGAGATTTAAGGAAGAATTTTATAGAATAATTGTAAGATATGCTATGTTGTATATTCAAATTGTTATATCAGAGGGGCTTGAGGAGTTTTGGAAATTCAACAAGGTGATGAAAAATTTATTTGATAGGGTATGGACATGTACGCATGATGATGATGTAAGCTTGCAAAGATAATTTGACGTCTTGAATGTTTCACAACAGAAGAAGAAAAGAACTAAATTAATATGGACAGAAGTTTTAAGAAAGAACATGGAGAAATTGACGGTAACACTTAACACTGGTAATGATCTTAAACACTCGGGAGTGTGGGTTTATAAAGCGGATACATAATGATATGGGATTAAACTCATGCTAGCATGGGCTCACGTGTAGTGCGTATATGCGCATGTAAAAGTATATTGAGTGGCTTTTGGAATGATACATGGTTTATTTCTCTTTAAAGAGGAATAGTATGCTTACATCTCTACATACTTTTATGGAGCTGTAACATAATGCATGATGCAAACGGACGTATTATGGGTACTTGATCCACTTGACTGACAGTGCTAGTCGTAGATTTGTTCAAAAATTTTATCGAATTTTTTTTGTCTATCATCCAGTCAATGAAACTGTTTTACTCGAGTATTATAATCACTTGCTCTGCTAGACAGTGCTAGTCATGGATTTGTTCAGTATGTCTACCATCCAATCAATGAAACTATTTTACTCAAGTATTATCCTGATGCAAAATAGTTGAGGCCAAGTTTTGATGCAAATTATAGAAAATTTGCACTCTCCAACCTTTAAAACCTATTTTATCCCCTTGCGCAATGCTAATATATATGCGTGTGAGCTTATAAATTGTAAAGCTGAAAGAGTTTTGACTAAAAATCAATTAGTTTTCTTTTATACCATGTGTATAGATAAGTTAAATAGTTTTAAATTTTATTATTTAATAAATTTAAAAATAAAGTATCAGTGTATGAAGCGTGGGGTACTCTTAGGTGTAATGTTTTTATCATATGTGGAGTTTCCTAACATGCAAGTCTATAAGCTTATCATTGGAAAGTTTTATTTCATTTGCATTTTGTTAAAAAAAGAAATCACTATCTCTTACTTTTGAAACCAATTAAGCAATCACGCATTCGATAAATTATTATAAGCTATTATAATCATATAGAAAAATTCTATTTCATTTTGATTTTATCAACTTTATTGTTTAAGCAAAGATTCCATCTACTTTTTAAGTTGCAATTCCAAATCAGTTAAACTATTTTGAAATTTGGAAACATTTTTTTATGTATTATATATGTTTTATTTATGTTAGGTATCTTTAGATTTGGAATGTTAGGAGCAGTAATATGAAAATATATATATATATAATTTTAGATTTGAATCTAGTTATATTACATTAGAAGAATAAGTCTATATTTTTCAATCTTATTTGCGGTTTTAAAATTTAAATCGCACCAGCAACGTGCAGAAGTTGTGAACCTCTGGTCATGTTCTTTTCTTACAAGAGACTAAGGATTCAATTCTATGCATTTATTTCCTTTCATTGACTACCTTTGCTAGCTAGTTTCGTTACAAAGAAGCATCTCAAAAGAAAAGATTTTCAAATTTTGTTTGATCAAAAGATTCTAATCTATTTGCAAGTTATATATATATATATATATATATATATTCTAAAACAGAGGAGTGTCCCAGTCCAATTGGGGAAGCGAAAGTCTTTAACAAAAGAAAAGAAGCAATTAGGATAGTTAGTTTATTTGCTAATATAAATAAAAGCATATTCCTGATATAAAAATGGCAAATAGAATCGAAAGAGAATAAGTTTTTATTTTATTTTATTTTGAAATCATCATTTTTAATAGTAGTATATTTATCACGATTGAATTTTTCCTGAAGATACGAGGAAACCACCTGCCTGTAAGTTGCAATTGCCACCTTGTGCATGGTGAAAGTTTAGGTAGGGTTTTTGATGAACAAAAAAGTTCTCTTTTGATATTTTCATTCAGGAGGGTATGTTTTCACTTTATCAGAACTTCAGGAAGATTTCAAATTTAGGATAAGGCCTTGAGAGCTTTCTAAGTTTTTTTTTTTTTTCTTTTTGATGAAAAAATATTTATTCTGATAAAAATTTCTGTTCAAATTCAGAGCTCTAATTTTTTAAACAATTTTTTACATAAATCTTGGCATTTTATTATTGAGTTTATGCATTCATGAACTTTTCATACTTCCACTACATGACCGGACAATGGCTTCTCTACAGTGAAAAATAATTAACATCTCCATGGCTTGATGTATGATTTAGTGACGACCGACACATGGTAGGGTCCCTCAGGAATCATCCAGTAATCATCTTGACTAAGACTAGCATTTGCTGTTTCTTAAACCAATTGGATATCAACGTCCACCTAACTTTTGGACAGAATTCAAGATGCCAATTTATGCTTCCATTTCAAAGAGCATTTCAATTGTACTACGTTTGAAGTCTAGCCTGCTGAGCTCATTTGGCGGGGCCGTCTAATTTGAAGAATATATTCCAAACACGTCTTATGCTTCATCGAACAAGAGGCCAGAATCAAACCAATATAAATTAGTCAATTTTTACCAAATGTCTTTGCTGGCTAGGCAACCATAGACACAAGTACTAAATAATAATTTGTTCTTATTATATGAGTTATAAATATTAAAATATTTTTGGTATTCATAATTATCTTGTTTTGTTGAAGATAAAATTCGTTTTTATAAAGATATTGATCTTTTTTTATTTTTTTAAACATAGTTTAAGTTCATAGAATTTAGTGATAATTGCAAGGACTATAGTAGTATTTTATTCAAATGAGATATGTAAAAGCTATACCTCTTTCAACTACAGAAGAGATTTGGATAGATTTTTTTTTTTTTTTTTTGTGGAGTCTAAAAGAAAATTGCGCTTGCTATTATTGGCAGTAATTGCTATGGATGAGGGAGAGTTGAGATTTGTTGGTAAAATTATATGAAATTTAATATCCAAACTATTCTATTCTTATTGATTATATGGTGAGGTCTTTCATGAAAAGATCAGATTTCATAGACCAAAATTAAGTTCCCTTAATGCTGGTTTTCAATAAATATTCCTTGATAGAAATCATGAGTCGCTAGCAAATTGCAGTTTGTTATTTGGGATGAGACTTACAACTACCACTTGTGAGGTTAGAACATAATGGTAACCAAGCAAACTCCAAAATATTCTAAGAGTAGGTAGACTAAACCTATATTATTATAACTTATATTTGTATTCCTTTTCCATACTAAATATAAAAGTCATTTTAAATATCTTTAAAACACACAAAAAAAAAATTTTTATAAATTAACTATTGTCTCTGCAGTATTCATACGTACCCACCCAGAGGCTTTAGATTTTTGAATCTTAATTTAGATCTTGATGATCATAATGCATCTTATTCTCTCAAAAAATGTCATTAATTAATAGCATCACATAAGCGTAGCTTATACATTTAGGAGTCTTCCCATAATTATACAAGAAACAAAAGTTTTAAGGGGGAAAAAAAAAATTAGAGAGAAGAAAGAAAGAATCTATGCAGACACATCCCTAAATCTCAAACTAAATAAACTCCTAAATCTCAAAAACTACACATAAAAATTGTTTATCAGAAAAATAAGGAACGCAAAACATGAGTGACCTTAGAAAGAAGCTTCTAAATAGCAGTGAAGAAGATCTTCAGCATGAACTACTAAACTTGAATTATTTAAAAGGTACGATCTTCAGATTCCATGCACAACCAGCAAATCATCCACCGATCGACCCCTCAACCACTTTGCATATTTAATGTAATGGAAAACATCGACCCATCTCTTCATTGAAGGTGCATCAAACAGTACTCCAGCTACATCATATGTCCATTTCCATAAGCCTAGTACTACTACTCAGTTTCCTTTGTTTAAATCGCATCTTATAGTTATTCTACATCCACATCTCTCACCACTTTCCTCAAAAACGACACCATCGATATCCACAGCGACATAAAAGACGTTTTTAAGTTCATCACAGTACTCTCTGCCACCCTGGAAGCAAAGCTGGAACTTCGATATCCAACCACGCATGGTGAAGCATGATGGCTTGCTTGGATCCCCGGTCTCATTCCCTCAAAAAATTACCATCCCACAGTAAAAATAAAATAATACAAAACAAAATGACCAACTATCATCTTCATTTCCTTTTCACCACCCACAGTACTCCTGCACTCGCTTCCAAGGTCCAAACCTCATCCATGACGACCAACATCACCATGACCGGGGACCTCAAAATTATGTGAAGATTCTTCTCCAAAGCTTGGCTTGCGAATACGTCAAGCTAGATGCCGTGGCGAGTGGCCATTGCTATCGCATTGTAGTCTTCTTCTTTGGCTCGGAGAGGACGGCTTTGAGAAGAAAAAGCGAGAGCGAGAGAGAGAGAGAGAGAGAGAGAGAGAGAGAAGAGAGTCCATTTCCTTGCTGCCACCTTCCGCGGTCAAAGCATGGCGTGCGCCGCCATACAACCGCGGTGAGCATAACCGGGTGTGACCGCACCTC
This sequence comes from Calamus simplicifolius, assembly GCA_900491605.1. Classification (NCBI taxonomy): domain Eukaryota; kingdom Viridiplantae; phylum Streptophyta; class Magnoliopsida; order Arecales; family Arecaceae; genus Calamus; species Calamus simplicifolius. Next base: position 58,994 of record UESW01004437.1, on the reverse strand, counting down.
TAGGTCCTGGCGACGCGGCGAGGGAACCGGGGCGTCGACACGACGGCGTCCCTCTCGGACCGGATCTTCTCGAGCCGGTTCGGGATGGTCGAGTCGAACAGCCTCGAACCGGGGTTCTCAGCGTAGCACACGTAGTAGCACGCCACGCACGCGTGCGGCAGCGCCATTCCAATCCTCGTCTACACGCCAAGAATAATCAAACTCCAATCAATACGTCTCCCCTCGGCAAACAGAGGAGAAAAAAAAAAAAAAAAAACCGTAAAGACGAGAGCAGCCATTAATTAACTCACCATGAGATAACCGACGAAGAAGGCGAGGAGGGAGACGGTGGCCGTGTACTTGTGGTAGGACGAGAAGGTCCAGGAGGCGGCGAATATTACGCAGATGGCGCCACTGCACACGCCGGAGAGGAAGCAAATCGCGCTGGTGATGTCCGAGTCCACCACCTCCGCCATCCCCTGCCTCTGGAATAGTCCCCAAGTGCTCTGCGACGCCGCCACGAATCCCTTCCCCAACGCCGCAATCTAACATTAAATATAATAATAATAAGAAGAAGAGGAAGAAATATATATATATATATAAATTATATATATAGAATTGATGGATGGATGGATGAATGGATTTGATTACGTGAACGTAGGCCCAGCTGTTGCCGTAGAGGAAGATGGACTCCATGACGTGAAGGCAGCAGTGAGCGCAGGAGAAGAGGAACTCGTCCTCGCCCTCGAGGAGATTGAGGGCGCGGGCGATGATGCGGAGAAACTCGATGGACGGGACGAAGAGCGAGCCGAGGCAGGCGCTGCCGAGGTTGATGGAAAGGGCTCGGTGGAAGCAGAACTGGGTGTTGGACTGCATCCCTCGGAGGTAGTAGAGAGCTATGACTCTGCTGACGGTGAGGTTGGCGACGTTCCTCATCACCTCGGCCGTCCAGGCCAGGCTGAGGACCAGAGCGATGATGGTGAGGGGAGAGTAGTAGAAGTTCAGCGCGCCGATCACGGAGAAGCACCAGAGGGACATCCAGAGGAAGCCGACGGCGAGCATCAGGTAGGCCGGGCCGTTGAGGCCTGGGAATTTGGCCGTGGGGAGGAGGGACCGGTCGAAGACCCGGGCGGTGAAGTCGGTGCGGCGGTTAACCCAGCAGGCGTATAATCCGGTGCCGATGGAGAAGCCGATGAGGGCGATGCCGAGAACGATGGTGGGGGTGAGGGAGAAACAGAGGAGGAGGATGCCGGCGGCCATGGTGAAGCCGAAAGTGGACCAAAGCACGAAATGAACCATCACTTCCGGCCATAACCGGACCGCCTTCTGCCAGGCGAAAGCCAAGGCCATGGCGAGCACCGCGGAGCCCTCGACGGGAGGGAGCCAGAACTTGAGCACCCGCCGCTCCTTCCGGGCGGTGTCGGAGCCGTCGTCGACGACCACTCCTTGCACCGCCTTGAAGACGAAGAAGCACATGGCGGCGACCGCCACGACGAGGTGGAGGAGGAACAGAACCAGGCTGATTCTATTGGTATATGCCCGCGAGTTGAGCGAGTTCAGCGCCACCTGCTGGCCCAAAATTAATCATCGGGGAATCGAATCAAAATCCAATTCTCGATCCATGCGCCAGCTAAAAAGGGACCTAATCCTAATCCTAATCCAGTACCTGAGGCGGCGGAGCTCGGCTTTGGTGGAACGCAGCAGCCGTGGCCGGGGGGGAGCCGCCGTGGGGGACGACCTGAATGGGGGTGACGGGTTGCTGGGCTTGCAACCTGGTCACCCTCGTCTCCGTCTGAGCCGGCTGAGACCGGGACTCGGACTGAGAGGCGGAATCCACAACCACCGCCACCGCCGCCTCCTTCTCCTCTCCTTCCACCTCTTTAATGGCGTCTTTCTCTTGGCCTTCCTCTATCGCCCCCATCTCTTCTTCTTCTTCTTCTTCTTCTTCCACTACTGGTAAAAGGATGATGAGGTTGGCGTGGATTAGATTATATACGATAGAGAATTAACCAAGAAGGCAGGCTTATAGGAGGAAGGTTTCTTCTGCGATGGCGGCGGTCGATCGGGAGAGTCGTAGACGGCGGCTGGAAGATGTTTTATGTTAACGATCGATTTCTAGGTTGCGTCACGATAGACAACGAGGAATTAATGGATTACTACCATTGATGGCGTTTGGATTGTTTTCTTCTTCTCTTTCACTGTCAGCACTGTCAGCAATATAATTAATTCCTTCCTCCATTCACGATTATCATGCTGTGGGTTCTTTTAATGGCAGAGGACGGGGGGCCCAAACTCGGTTTGTCGAGCCACTCACGTCCCTTATCTTTGTGGGTGCGTGATGTGATCGATCTCCGGCGAGTTTTATATATACTTTTATTTGCGTTGGTGGGGATGTCACGTAACGGGATGAGTGGCAGGCGAGAATTCTCTAGAGAATCAAACGCTACGAAGTGGAGTCAGGTAAAACTTTGACGGTGACCGAGCCGGCTTGCAGTGGGCCACCGCCGGCAGTCCAAGGAGGTTAAGTCGACCGGAAAATCCGTGACCTCTGTCTAAAAAGTGGACGGAAGTTGGTGGAGCCTTCTGTATTAATTTTTTTTTTTTTTTTTCTCCGTCTTCATGCATGATAATTCTCTCTTATACTTTATGTCACTTTCGCGCTTGTCCTCAGCCAAGAATGACCATTAGATATCACCTACCATATATAAATTACTCGAGTCGTTTTTTAAACCGATGCCAAAATGTTGGGCCTGGTGTGGTGCTATCAAGGTCCAGATGGGTTAACTTGTATTGGGCTGGATTTGAGTCCAAGGGTTGAGATTAAATCAAGTCACGGGTGTACACGGGTTTGGGGATTAGTTTAATCTCATTGGTTTAGTCCATGGGAGTTTTTATTGAGTGTGGGCCTGGCCCACTTCGTGGATGTATTTAAACTCTAGTCTCTAGGGTTTGGATGGAATAGAGAACAGATTCTTTTCTCCCAGAAATTCCTTCTCTCATTGCAGGACGGCAGCCCTCTTCTTTTTCCTATCTCCTCCTCTTCTCTTCTTCCTCCCCCTGCCGCACGGAACCAGAACCGAAGTCGTGACATGGGATTTCCGATCAGCGTGAAGACACTGAGAAAAAAGGCTTCACGGCTGAAGACGTGCTGGGTCAGCGTGAAGTGGCCAACGGCGTGGAGGAGGCCTCGTGAGACGTGAAGGTGCTGGGAAGACTCATAGAGGGCTTCGTGAGGCGTGAAGGTGCTGGAAGACTCACAGAGGAATTCGTGCATTGGAATCCAGCCAAGAAACAGAGTCGTGGTCGTTTGACGTGTGAAGGAAGCACCGGTGGAAGGGGTGCTCCATCGCGAGAACAGAAGCAAGGGCAAGGGAAGCAAGAGCAAGAGGAGGTCAGCATTCATAGGAGGACTAAACCCTAACAAGTGGTATCAGAGCCTGGTTCAAGGAGTAATCTGGAGGCCTTCAAGGAGTTGAAATAATTTCAACAGAATCTCGTCAAGGTACTTCTCTATTTTATAAAATTTATTTTTGTGCTATTTTTGAAATTGGCCATGGGGAGTAGCATAAAAATAGAGGTTGAGAAGTTTGATGGGAAGGGAAGTTTCTCCATGTGGAAAGTCCGGGTAGAGGACCTCCTTGTGCAGCAGGGTTTAGATTTGGCTTTGGAGGAAAGGCCAGATGGGATGACAGACAAGCAGTGGATTTCATTGGAGAAGAAGACATGTTCAATGATCAGGGGCTGTCTGGCGGATTCAGTCCTCTATTCAGTGCTGGAGGAGAAGACCCCGAAGGGACTCTGGACGAAGTTGCACACCCTCTATATGGGGAAGAATATGTGCAACAAGTTGATGTTGAAGAAGCGCCTCTACAGCCTTCGGATGTCAGAAGGTGGAGATGTGCTGGGTCACATCCAGATATTCGACCAGATGAGCAATGAACTTCTGAATGTTGGGGTCAAGATGGAGGAAGAAGATAAAGCACTTCTGCTTTTATGTTCAATGCCCACGTCTTATGACTCATTGGTCACAACACTGCTCTATGGGAAGGAGACATTAATTTATGAAGATATTGTCTCGGTGCTTCGGACGAATGAGCAGAGGGAGAAGATGACCAAGGAAGCTGTTCCCCAGGAGGGTCTATCAGTTGGGGAAAGGACAGGCAGAGGTAGGGGCAGGGACAGAAGTAAGTCTGGAGGACGATCAAAGTCCAGGAAAGGCAAGAGAGAGCTGAAGTGCTATAAGTGTGGAGAGGTAGGACATTTTAAGAAGAATTGTCCTAAGTGGAAAAATCAGAAGGGAGAAAAAGGAGGATCTGAGTCTGTGAGTACAGTTGCAGATCAGGAGGTGGAGGATGATCTCTTGGTTGTATCAGATGATCACAGGCACAGCACAGAGATGTGGACCTTGGATTCAGCCTGTTCTCATCATTACACTCCCAACCGGTCGTGGTTCAGTACTTACACAGAGGTTGAGGAGGGGAATGTGACTCTTGGAGATAATCACCCTTGCAAGGTGGCAGGTATTGGCACAGTGAGGGTGAGGATGTTTGATGGTATGGTGCGCACTCTTACCAGTGTGAAGCATGTTCCAGAACTCAAGAAGAATCTGGTATCACTGGGGTACTTGGAGCGGACTGGATACAGCTTCAGCAGTCGTGCCAGGAGTGGAGTTCTGAACATCTCCAATGGAGCCATGGTGGTGATGAGAGGGAGGAGGCTGGAAAATAATCTATACAAGATGGAGGGCTCTGTGATGACTGTGAAATCTGAGGTGGCAGCTGTGGAGCAAGATCCCCGGGATGTGTACAGGATGTGGCATTACCGCCTGGGCCACATGGGAGACAAGGGGATGAAAGAACTGAGCAAGAGAGGTCTGCTTCCAGACTTGAGTAGCGGAGATATGGAGATCTGTGAGCCTTGTCAGATGGGAAAGCAGAGGAGAGTACAGTTCTCAGTCAGCACAGCTAGGAGTGCTGAACCCTGGAGTTAGTACACACAGATGTCTGGGGACCAGCCCCAGTTTCTGCAAGGAATGGGGCCAGATACTTTATGACCCTGATAGATGATTTCTCAAGGAAGCTGTGGATCTACTTTATGAAGGAGAAATCAGAGGTCTTCACCAAGTTCAAAATCTGGAAGGCTGAGGTGGAGAAGGAGCAGGGTAAAAGTGTGAAGTGTCTGAGGTCTGATAATGGCGGGGAATACACCAGCAGGGAGTTCCAGATTTTTTGTGAGGAGTGGGGCATCAGAAGGCACTTCTCGGTGATGGGAACTCCTCAACAGAATGGGGTGGCTGAGAGGATGAACAGAACACTATTGGAAAAGGCAAGATGCTTAAGGCTGCAGGCAGGGCTTCCAAAGATGTTCTGGGTTGACGCAGTAGATGCAGCTAGCTACTTGGTCAATCGGTCACCGCACACCAGGTTAGATGGAGACATTCCAGAGGAGATATGGTCTGGAAGGAAGACAAGCCTAAACCATCTAAGGGTGTTTGGATGCACAGCATATGTGCATGTTGGAGCTGGGGAGCGGAGTAAGTTGGATGCCAGGTCTAAGAAGATGGTGTTCCTAGGCTACCCGCGAGGAGTCAAGGGGTATCGGCTATGGGACCCCTTGGAGAAGAAGGTTGTCATCAGCAGAGATGTAACCTTTGATGAGAGCTCAATCCTCCAGAACAGAAGTGGCATGGATGCACAGCAGGGACTACAGGAGGTAGAACACGGTAACACTAGTCAGACAACCTCCTATACAGTTGTGCCATTTGCTAGTGGACCAGGAGGATTTGAGATTCAGGTGGAGAGGACTGACAGAGGGGGTAGAAGCCAGGGAGTTCAGCAGGATGCAGCTGGACAGGGGACTGATACTGGGATCGCACAGCAAAGGCCCAGGAGGAACGTGCGACCACCAGTTCGATACGGCTTTGAGGATTCGTTGTCATATGCCCTGGTGACAGCGAATGGAGACCCTTTCACCTATGAGGAGGCTATGGAAAGTCAGGATAGAGATAGGTGGATCCATGCTATGGCAGAGGAAATGCAGTCTCTTCACAGCAATAATACGTGGCAGGTGGTCCAGCTGCCACAAGGAAAGAAACCCATTGGTTGTAAATGGGTTTATCAGCGCAAGGAAGGAGCTTCAGAACAAGAGGGTATCAGGTATAAGGCAAGACTAGTGGCCAAAGGATACTCTCAGAAAGAAGGCATCGATTATGGTGAGATATTTTCTCCAGTTGTCAGGCACACTTCCATCAGACTATTATTGAGTATTGTAGCAGCTCAGGACTTGGAGCTGGAGCAGATGGATGTGAAGACAGCATTCCTCCATGGTCATTTGGAGGAGAGCATCTACATGGAGCAGCCACCAGGGTTTAGAGAACCAAGATCAGATGGGAAAGTCTGTTTGCTGAAGAAATCTCTGTATGGGCTGAAGCAGTCGCCGAGGCAGTGGTACAAGAGATTTGACACTTATGTTAGGAGCATTGGACTTTCCAGGTGTGAGTATGATTCTTGTGTGTATGTTAAATCTCTGGATGATGGGTCTAGGATGTACTTACTCTTGTATGTAGATGACATGCTGATAGCATGCAAGAGTGAGAAGGCTGTACAGGAACTGAAGATAGCTTTGTCTCGGGAGTTTGAGATGAAGGATCTGGGGCCAGCCAGGAAGATCCTAGGGATGGAAATCATCAGAGATAGATCCAAAGGTGTGCTGCATCTGAGTCAGGGTGGCTACATTAAAAAGATTCTGGAGCGATATGGGATGAAGGATGCCAAACCGACAGCACTACCTTTGGCAGCACATTTTTCCTTATCGAAGACCATGTCACCACAGACTGAGGTGGAGGCTCAGGAGATGGAGAAGGTACCATATGCTTCTGGTGTTGGGAGCCTTATGTATGCCATGGTATGTTGTAGGCCAGACATAGCCCATGCAGTGAGCCAGGTGAGCAGGTTCATGGCGCACCCTGGCAGGGAGCACTGGCGAGCACTAAAGGGAATCTTCAGGTACTTGGTAGGTACAGTTGGGGTTGGTATTTGCTATGGACAGCAAGAAGGTGCTGAGAGATCCAACTTATCCAAGGAGGCTCGTGGGCAGTTATATGGGTATGTGGATGCAGACTTTGGTGGAGATGTGGACACTAGGAGATCCACAACAGGCTTTGTGTTCAGCCTGTTTGGTGGTCCAGTATCGTGGAGATCATGTCTGCAGCCCATCACAGCCTTATCTACCACGGAGGCAGAATACATAGGTATCACAGAGGCAGCAAAGGAAGCTCTTTGGCTGAAGGGCTTGATGCTGGAGATGGGACTTGATCAGAAGGTTGTCCAGGTGCATAGTGACAGCCAGAGTGCTCTGATGCTTGCGCAGAATGCAGTCTATCATGCCAGGACGAAGCACATTGACCTCAGATACCACAGGATCAGAGAGCTGGTGGAAGATGGTGAGGTGGAGCTGGTGAAGGTATACACCAAAGAAAATCCAGCAGATGCACTGACTAAGGTTCTTCCACGGGACAGTTTTCAAAAGTGTATTTCGTTGTTAAAGCTGATGGACACAGTGGACGTGCTGAGGCCTTGAAAGCACCAAGGTGGAGATTGTTGGGCCTGGTGTGGTGCTATCAAGGCCCAGGTGGGCTAACTTGTATTGGGCTGGGTTTGAGTCCAAGGGTTGAGATTAAATCAAGTCACGGGTGTACACGGGCTTGGGGATTAGTTTAATCTCATTGGTTTAGTCCATGGGAGTTTTTTGTTGAGTCTGGGCCTGGCCCACTTCGTGGATGTATTTAAACTCTAGTCTCTAGGGTTTGGATAGAGAACAGATTCTTTTCTCCCAGAAATTCCTTCTCTCATTGCAGGACGGCAGCCCTCTTCTTTTCCCTATCTCCTCCTCCTCTCTCTTCTTCCTCCCCCTGCCGCACGGAACCAGAACCGAAGTCGTGACGTGGGATTTCCGATCAGCGTGAAGACACTAAGAAAAAAGGCTTCACGGCTGAAGACGTGCTGGGTCAGCGTGAAGTGGCCAACGCACGCGTGGAGGAGGCCTCGTGAGACGTGAAGGTGCTGGGAAGACTCATAGAGGGCTCGTGAGGCGTGAAGGTGCTGGAAGACTCACAGAGGAATTCGTGCATTGGAATCCAGCCAAGAAACAGAGCCGCGGTCGTTTGACGTGTGAAGGAAGCACCGGTGGAAGGGGTGCTCCATCGCGAGAACAGAAGCAAGGGCAAGGGAAGCAAAGAGCAAGAGGAGGTCAGCAGTTACATAGGAGGACTAAACCCTAACACAAAAGATATTGGTTTTAAACGAATGGTATAGAATAAAAATTTTGATAAAAATGATATTAAAAAAAAATATCATTTCAAAATGGTATTTTTCTTCTGTTTAGTTATCATTTAATGTCACTCAGGCTCGGCCCGTCAGCTGGGGGGCCGAGAAGAAATCGCCACATGGTGTGGCGATTTCAGAAATGAAATCGCCACACCATGTGGCGATTTCATTTTAAGTTGGAATCGTCACATGGTGTGGCGATTCCAACTATAATTGAAATTACCACATGGTGTGGCGATTTCAACACAGACCTCCCGACCAGAGAGCCTGCGATCGGGGGTTGTTTTAAAGGGCTTCCAGCCCTTTTTCATCCTCCCACCGCTCGCTTGAAGCCTAAGTCCTCCCCCCTGCGCTCGCCGGAGAGATCCCCCCGCCATGGCTCGTCGGAAAGATCCCCCCTCCACGGCTCGCCTACCATCGGAGTTCTCCGTCGCGGCTCGCCTTCTACCAAAAATCCATCTTTTTGTAGACTTTACAAGGTACACAAAGTCCCTTGTATATGATTTTCTCAACTAGATTCGATAATCCTAGACAACTAGATCGGTTAATCGATATGGCACTGAGATTAATAGTGGGTTTAGAGACATCTAGCATATCCCATACTCTATATAAACAAATTATTTTTGCTTTGTTGTATGGATGTGAACATCCCACATTTGATTTATAATTCAGCCCTTATATATCATGCTATAACTGTACATTTTGGGAAAGCTAAGCTTAAACATATGCATGGAGAAAAGCATAATATTTTAAAATAAGATTCGTTGTATTCAGATCTAAATAATAGCGGCTGATATGCCATAGATGTGGCATAACATCACATCTAAATAATAGCGGCTGATATGCCGTTGCTTTTAATGTTTATTGATTGCTTGTAAATGTTGCTTTTGTCAGATTATCAAGACATGGCTCATAATATCTTAGATCCAGGGCCTCGTGATCCTACTGTTCTCACTTTGCAAGAGTTGCATAGATCAACGAACATATTTCAAGGCGAGGTATGTATTATTGATCGACGGTTCTTAATTAATTAACAATTGTTTATGTTGATGCGGATGTATCAAAATATTTTTATTTTAGGAGTTACCGGTTCTTAGATGCCGTCGGCATGACGCACATATCTGGAAAAAGACACCGGGAATGTCACACCCACGAGTGCAGTACTACCTAGATCGTGTCGGCATGTTTGGCATATATCGGATTGGCCAGATTCGACTGGATGTCGGCCTTATTTCTGCACTGGTAGAGAGATGGCGGCAAGAGATCCACACATTTCATCTACCTTTTGGTGAGGCGACCATTACACTACAGGATGTAAGTATTCTGAGCGGCCTCCGGATTGATGGTTCCGCTGTTACTGGGTTAGATCCGCGCCATACAATTCCGGAGTGGCAGGCTATATTTGGGAGGTTATTTGGTGTTGAACCTCCCGTCGAAGCATTTCCGAAAGGTCGTTTTCGTTTAGCATTCTTCGATCAATTCTATCATGACCTTCACTTGGACGAAGATGTGGATGATGCGATTGTGCAGCAGTTTGTGAGGGGACAACTTCTTCGAATCATTGGTGGAGTGATTCTTTCGGATACCTCTGGTAATTTAGTTAAGTTGATGTACGTGCCATTTCTTGAAGACTTGGAGGCTTTTGCTGCTCTAAGTTGGGGATCGGCTACACTGGCTGGTTTATATAGAGCACTATGTCGTGCAACGAGCCCTACCCAGTCTGACATCGGAGGATACCTCCCACTGCTACAGGTAAACACTTTATACTTATGTCTGAGATCGATGTAATTTTATTTATAAATTAAAATTTTGAAATATCCAAACATGCAGATTTGGGCATGAGAATGATTTGCATCTTCATCCACAATTGCATAGGCCAGTGGAAATATCCTATTACCAGCATCAGTGCCTGTTGCGATCATCATCTTCCCTCGGTACTTTCCATAAAGATGTGTTCCATCAATAAAAATCACCGGGCGACAATACCGAAACCCCTCAACAGATGGTTGAAATGCCCAAAATACATAATTCAAGACCCGTTCAGAAGAACTAGCTTCACTGTAGAAATCCCAACATACAACTGTTCCAGGGTTAGCATTCTGCAGTGCAAGCATGTATCTAGGGAGCTTTGCATATGACGGTTCCCATTCACCAAATATATCAATCAATGCCCTCTGCTTTCCATGCCATGCTTTGGCATATGACACTGTATAGTGAAATTGTTCTGCAATGGTTGCTATAATAGCTTCAATATTCACACTTGGATCTTTCTCCACTATGTGTCGAACAGCATGGCTAATAACTCGAGATGTAATATGTTTGTTTTCCCGAGTTAAATTACTGAATAAACAAGAGTGCGGCCCTTCATACCTTGTGATCTCAAAAAATTCATGCTTCTTCAACTTGGTAGCACGCAACCTCCACGGACACCGTTGGGCAGTACTTGAAGAGGCACATCTCACCGACCAAAATAGTTTCTTCGACTCCACAACATTATATGTGCGATGCTTCTTGATGTGATACATTTCACATGCTCTCTTCAGTTCATCTTTAGTATTAAACAATAATCCTTTAGCAAACTCAGTCATAGATGGATCCAAAAATTGAGATTTGAAGGGCAACTCTCTTGGAGTACTGACACATCCACCATCATGCAAATTTAACTCATTATAAAATTCTGGAACTTGTTCATATGCAAAGGCTTGATGATCATGTACCTGAGTTGGAATAGGTTCTGGATGAGTGTATGCAGGAATTGAACTAAAGCCAGTGTCATGAACTACCACGTCTCCATATGACTCCTCATCTTCATATGACTCTTTTTCTGAGTCATCATGTTCAGGCCAATAGTCATCATCTGCACTTTCGTCTGACTCCATTCCCCGACTATCAATATTACACTGATTGTTTACCACATCATCACTTTGTACAGCTGGCATCATTCCCTCAATCATTGGGAAATCCACTATAGGCCTAACCTATTCCTGCTGCTGGGCAATAGGAGAACTGCTCGAACATTCTCTACATGACCAACACTATATGGCTCTGGAACATCATCCTTTAAAACATAGAGTTCAATACATCGATATTCGGAACACTTTAAGGGAAATGTCAACATGTGCTCCACATCGTCGTCGTCCTCAATTGGAAGAAGCACATATTTTTGATGCAATGTTGGAGATCTCCACATCAATCTGATGAGATGTCTCTGTTCTGGAATTGTTAGAACTGTACGTATCTGATCAACCAACTCAGCGAAGCATGTTCCCGTACTCAATTTCAAATATTTACGAGGAGGTTGATTATAATGTATCCCTTCTTGGCCACCATGTTCAATTGATCCATCATAATATAGTAAAACACGTACAGTTTCCATCTGAAAAAAAGGTGATCAAAATTTATCTGATCAGCAACAAACAACAAAAAAATTTAAATATGCATGAGATGTGTGTTTAGTAGCATTTAGCACATATAGGTTCCCAAGGTCCATATGGAACATTTAATCTCTCATGATGATAACTAAAATAAAACATCTATATTTCTTTCTTCTTTGTCAAAAAAAATATATTAATATCAATTATATGAGGAAATGTATAAACACACATCTCATGCATATAAAAATCAGTTTAAGAATGGAATGTGTATCTACCTTGACAGAATCCCCCAAATCTCTCCGGCAAGCAAAGGAACTTCAAGCAAGTCGGCGTGGCTTCAAGCGAGCGGTGGAGGATGAAAAAGGGCTGGAAGCCCTTTAAAACAACCCCCCCGATCGCAGGCTCTCTGGTCGGGGGGTCTGTGTTGAAATCGTCACATGGTGTGGCGATTTCAACAATGAAATCGCCACACCATGTGGCAATTTCAATTATAGTTGGAATCGCCACACCATGTGGCGATTCCAACTTGAAATGAAATCGCCACATGGTGTGGCGATTTCATTTCTAAAATCGCCACACCATGTGGCGATTTCTTCTCGGCCCCAGTCAACACCCCAGCTGACGGGGCCGAGCCTGAGTGACGTTAAATGGTGACTAAGCAGGAGGAAAACGCCATTTGAATTGGCGTTTTCCCCTTTAACACTATTTTCATCAAAAGTTTTCATCCTATACCATTCGTTTAAAACCGGTGCCTTTTGGCACCGGTTTGAAAAACGACTCTAAATTACTCGCCTAACAAAAGTTATGTAACTTGAGAATATCTAATCTATATATTAAATGATTAATAATTGAAGAGTTTAAATAATATGAATAATATATTTTTGATTATTTGACGTATAAGTTGAAATTTTTTTAAATTTTATAAATTTTAATATATATATATGTAATTTAAAATTAATAAATTATATTCAATGGTTTAAACCATTAATGTGGTCATTCTTTATCCGGTTAAAAAGATAAATTTATAAGACTTACATTGGTAAAAACTTGATCTTAAAAGTTTGAGGATTATGGTTGAAGGCTTAAGTAGTTTGTATTGAAATGATCTATAGGATAAATTTTTCTTGATTTGGCTTCATTTGTTTCTTAATGAAAAAAGTGATGAATGTCCCAAAATAAAATGCGCACTATTGATGATATATAAAGTATATATATAAATTATTCATTATTGTGATATCTTCTTTATGAATACAGCAAGTATGAAATGCCTATTAGTAACATAAACACTAAATGAAAGTATATTGTAAACTGCATAATTTGCAAATCCCATCATTTGTTCTGAGCTAAATAATTTTAGAATATATACATATCAAAATTTATGTAAATTGGATATAGCTGGTATATAAATCAGATTTTTTCAGATTTTTCTTCTTTTTTTTATCAATTCAATGCATGAAGAAGTCTATGTAAAGTAATGAAAAAATAGACTGTTACAAAATTGGCCTTGACACCTTCCATGCAAACAATGGTCACCGAACGATATTGTATTGTCAGACCAGTATTCACTGTTAACTTCGTGATTTTTCATCGAAGAAAAGCTCTTTGTGCGGTCCATCATACGCATCATACGTGGTGATTGACTATAAGCATATGCAGTTACTCATGATCAAGGATATTTTTGACTTTTTCTGCATTACATGCGCACATGATCAATCAAGACGAACAATGCGTACACTTCTGCATCGCTAGACTCGCGATGTAGAAGAACTTTTCCTTCGTTGAAAGGTCACGAAGAAAAGGTTGAGGATGACATTGACCCCCACGGAGGGCCTAAGTCTTTTTGGACCTAAGCCCATGTCCAACTCAAAATCTAATCGGACCAATCCACAACAATTCAGTGATTAATAATTATTAATATTATCAGTGTTAAACTTTATGAACATAGTCCAATGCAATTATTAATAATAAAACCACAAAGTATGAAAATAAAAATGTGAAGGCAGTAAAACTGAGTTTGTTGTAAGTAAATGAATGTTAATGGTTCATATATAAAGTAATTAGAAATAAGTAGCTGATAATATTTATTTTATTACTCAGAGTTGTGAGTTCTTTTTGACTTCTTACTCTGGGGAGGTGTTAGATTTATAAACTCTTCACTGTTGAAGTTTTCATGTCCGATTTGGCAGCAAGCGACTTGTAGACTGGACCCTTGTCTCATTAATTACTGATTTAGTTGCATAACAACCAAATCAAAATTTTTGGTATGACAGGACCATCATAAATTTTACTAACAAAATTTTAGTATTTCATAAGAACCAATTGCATTGCAATATTATGGCATGACAGGAACATCATGAATTTTAGTATCAAAATTTTTCATTATTTGAGCATCAGTTTATAATATACAAAAGAAGAGTTTGCCTATGTTCTTTTGACACTTGAAAGGCTTTCAGTCCATGATTGTTTCTTGGTTGTCTGCAATATTTGTGCTCTCTTAACTCTATTTGGTGCTTCCATGTCATTTGCTCATGTAATGAACTGGTGATGATAGCTTGCCGGTTTCATGATGGTGGTGGTTAATATAAAATATGCAGCTCATATGATAGTAATTAATTGCTTATATGTTAGGCTTTGCATTGCAACTTCTCAATTAACCATTCTTATTCTAGTTATTTTTTAAATGGCTTTCAGAAATTACATGCGTTGGTGGTGATGGTATATATTGTGGTTGAGGCTTGTTTCCTCCATTGAAGTCTGAACTTCTTTTATACCATTTAGCTATTCTCAGCAGACTTGTTCAAAGACTTTGATTTCAATAACTTGTTAGTCATGGACACTTATTTAATTTAAAGGAAGTGGGTGTAGAGTTTATGCTTCTTTTGCTTTATTTTAAATTTTATTAGACTTGGCCCATGGCATTGACTATTTAAATACAGTAAACCAGTTCTTGGTTCATTTAGCATCTAATCTTTGGCGTCATTCACACTACTTCCATGTACCAACCCGGAAATCACCAGTCTCCCAGCTAAGGCCTTCAGGTCTCTTAAAACAAACAAGAAACACCACTTACCTAATAATATTTCTCATAAAGATCAGTACCTTATCTATTAAAATTTAAAAATCCCATCATTTTTGTCACATTTTAATATTTTAAGTATGTCCACGTACCGAGTAGAGAGAGAAAGGAGCGGCACCTTCCCCTTTTATTCCCCAACACTATTTACCATATTTTAAAGGAGCCCACCTTCCTCGCTAGCCCCTGCCATATCTCAAAGAGTCCATGGACGGCTAACGACTACCTCACGGAGAGTACAAGAAGAAGATCTATTCTAAGGAGGATTGACCACTCCCAAAGGCCTTATCCTACCAAAGAACACACAAATGGAGAGAGAATGAGAAAGAGATTAAGGAAGGGATGAGGACTCACACCTTAGGACTTGATGTGACTGGTAGCACCACGTGAGCATTAACGGCAAAGTTGACTGACGGCATGGACGAAGGCTGACGACTACGCTTCCCTAAGATGGCCCTGGCTCTTCTAAGTCGGTCTCCAAGTCGGCCCCGACTCCTTCAAGCCGGCTCTGACTCCTCCAAGTCGGTCCCCGTCAGCCTCGACTCTTCCAAGTCGGCCCTGACTCCTCCAAGTCGGCCCCAACTCCTTCAAGTCGGTTCCTAGCGGCCCCAACTCCTCCAAGTCGACCCCCAGTGGACCCGACTCCTCCAAGTCGGCCCCCAGAGGCCCTTGACAGGCTCACCTACCACCTGACCTGCACCGCTTGACACAACCAGATCCACCTACCGTCTGACCTACGTAGCCTGACCACAACCAAGTCTACCTATCGTCTGACCTATGCAGTTGATGGGACCAGGCCTATCAACCGCCAGGCTCATGTATTCGATGGGACTAGGCCCACTGACCAGCCCCAGTTCACGTAATTACCATATGCCCAGCAGACATTCCTTCTCATAGAACTTCACATGACTAATCTCCAGGAGGATACCGAAGGTCTATAAAAAGGGTAAGAGATTCCAGAACAAATGTACAAGCATCCACACGCTCATACTTACATTCGCTTATACACTCTTTAACCTCAGAATACACTCCGATCCTCGAAGCCTTCTTCCTCTTCGAAGCTCCTTCGAGCTTCCTCTCTGCTGTGACCTCGATTGCTAACTTGACCATTGGAGGGTTCCCACCGGAGCTTCCTCCGGTACTAGGACTTCTTGCAGGTCGCTTGTTTCGAAGAGGACTGCATTAGCAAACGAAGTTTCTTTCGACGTCAAGCTCCAATGATCGAGCATCAACAAGACTCATTTAGTTGAGTTTTTGAAAGGATAAAAAACATTTCTTAATAATTTTATGATGTCTGATAAAATTTTTAAAATATATTTTAGCTTCATCAAAAATTATTAAAAGTTTTACTTGAAAAGCTTCAATTTTTCAAAAGTCTTACTTGCTAAATATTGGAAAGCTACTTTCAAACTTGAAAGACAGATTCAAATCATGAGAATAATAATATTATATTATAACTTAATAATAGAATATAATATATTCAACTATTATATATATTATTATAAAACAATATAACATTATTATACTATGTAATGCTATAGTTTTGCAATATTACAATAATTATATGTCACAATAATGTGATATTATATTATTAAATAATGACCATAATTTTTAATAATATATTAAATATTATTAAATAATAGTAAATAATATATTATAATAGTTTACATTATAATTATTAATATATTAGAATATGCTTATCTTTTATACTATATAATACTATAATATATATATATTATAATATCATTAGAATAATTTATAATAATTAGTTTTTAATAGATTAGATAATTGAAAGTATAATGTATTATCTTTCATCATTTTATTTTAAAGTATTTTCTTAGTTTGATCACTAAACATATGTAAAGTTTTACAATACTTTAAAAATATGATCATCAAACAGCAAATAACTTTTACAAAAACTCTACTACTAAAAGCTTATACTTTCAAAAGTTCTGTTACTAATAGCTCTAGCAAATAAGACCTTAGCCCTTATGGGTCATCCAACCATCAGTTGATTGATGGCAGCAACACAAAGAAAGAAAGGATAGCAGTCAGGGTTAGACATCAAACCTTGAGTCTTCTTGAGTTCTATGACGCTTTATGGGTGTTTGGCAATCACAATATCGATGTTTTGAAGGAATAAACTAAGGGAGTTCAATGTCAAACTTATGGTAAAGAAAGCTACAACTGGACGAAGGGAGAACGTTGAAATCTATTAATCTTCCACAATAAATAAGGTGCGAACATGCTTGATCTTCCACCACATATTTGATGATGCCAAGTCACCTTCTTCAAACGTCAGGGAAGACGGACGTCCTTTTCTCCAGACCCCTGCAAGAAAAGTCCTCAGAGACCGGATGCTCCGGTGGGGACCCTCCGACGCTTAAGTTAGTCACTTGGAATCAGACAAAAACTGCTCAGCCGAAGGGAGCTGAAACAGTTAGGATTTTTGCTAGTAGGAGGAAAACTAGAAAACCAGAGTTCAAGGATCCTTACAGCGGGCACGTGCTTTTATACCTGTTCGAATGTCCCCTTTCTAGTCTCACGATCACTGATTCTTAGGAGCCTAGTTCGATAACAGATAAAATACGGAGCCGACGATGACAAGTTGTACTGTTGTCGTACATACCGGATGCATCATGAGTTACCTGTCACTACGACCTCACAGATGTCTCACGTCTGGGGTAGCGTCTGGTGTGCGTCACCGCTGCAATGGGCAGGTGATGATCCGCATACCGTAACGGAGTATGGCCATGCACAGTGACAAAGATACAACGGATCATACGTCGTTATGAGGCATGGCCACCTTCTGCCACGGATGTGCGGTGAATTATGTGAGCACGCCAGGTGGCCCAGAATAACCTGACCATGCGCCGGGGATTGAGATGTCATTCGTGTGCCCTGAGACCGAGAGGTAGGTCTCGGGGGTTGAGATACTGTTCATGTGCCCCGAGACCGAGAGATAGATCTCGAGGGTTGATATACTGTTCATGTGCCCTAAGACCAAGAGATAGGTCTCGGGGGTTGAGATACTGTTCATGTGCCCCGAGACCGAGAGGTAGGTCTCGGGGGTTGAGATACTTTCATGTGCCCCGAGACCGAGAGGTAGGTCTCGGGGGTTGATGCACTATTCATGTGCCCCGAGACCGAGAGGTAGGTCTCGGGGGTTGAGATAGCTCCCGTCAGCTGTCGCTATCTTTGCCGTTCATTCTAACGGCGCAGGATCAGCCATATCAATATTTATACTTTGTTCATGAAAATTATAGCCCAGGTTGCCACTACATCTCTCAAGCAGTAAAGATTTTAAGCAACAACTTGCAGCAAAATAGAGATGTACTTTTTTTTCGCTTCCTAGACATGTGGCTACAATTTTTTGGGATAACTGCAGTTTGAACCCTATAGTTTAGAAGGGTTTGCAACTTAAATCTTAAAGTTAGCAAAATATCAAAATAAACCTTAAGGTTCATAACCTATTACATATAAATCTCTCTATCTATTTGGACCTAAGACATTGTTACTATGTTAGCATGTGCAATGCATATGCTAACTATTTTGGTGGTAAAAGAGAGCCATTATCTATTTGAGATGGACTAAGAGAAGGGCATGATTTATGTTTTGTAATAAAATCATCATTGCTATTTGGTTAGGAACTTTGTTCCATCCGATTGGAGCTGAAAGATTGGAGCATCCAGTTATAGAAGGCATAATGGATGGCAATAATTTGGTTAATAATGCCAGACAATGCATCTGTGGGGAAAGATCTCGATTGAGAACCTCTTGGATGCTCTTATATCTAATTAAGAGATCTCTTGTCATCTAAGATACGAAATAATATTCTTATTTTTGTAATGGTTTCTTATTTCTGAAAATGACTTTTGTTGTTGTGTAATAAAATTACTTAATTTTTTTTTTGCTCATAAACAAGTGGTGTTTATGGATATCTAGTTCAATATTTTGATGTCTACTCATGGCAGACAAGTTTTGCTAGCACTTATTGATCAAAAAGCTTGGCTATAAATTCCTAATGAAATGCATCGTATAAGAGAGAAGTGACTCATCCGTTTTTTGATCACATCAATTATTATGGACTCATGATGAGGAATTTCTAAGTGATGCTACTATATGCAATATTTATCATGAATATTAGCTTTTTATGGTCAAAATTTAAAGAGTGGCATCAACCTTTTATGTTTTATATTTTGTAATGAGAGCCTTTATAATGAAGTTTAAGTGAAGTTAATGCATTCCCAAGTTCTTGTACGATGAATTAACAAATTTTTGTCCTTTTTAATTTTTAATTTATCTTTTATTTTTTCACTGAGTTAGATGAATGAACAATGATTTAATGCTGTAAAAATGTAACGAAATAGTTGCTCTGCTCAATGGTTGAACAACAATTCAATTTGGTTTTCTATTTTTTACTCATTTCAATAATTGAACAAATATTCAATGCAGCAACAATATGACAGATATACTACTCTATTTAAACCTTTTCTCTATGCATGATCTAATTGAGATAGTTGTGCAACTGTAAGCACCCATCATTTCTCCAAAACAATTTTATTATGAACTACATATCATATCTCATTGTAAGCAAAAAAACAAAGCATTTACAAAATAGCATGCTTAGCTATTCAAAATTATCAATCATACAGAATATCAAACAGAGCCATATAATCTCAAGCACAAAATCTCAAATCAGGGAGAATAATAAGCATTTCATGAAATCTCAAACACACCTATAAATGATAAAATCTCTAAAGCCTTTCATGATTTTTCAAAACCATCAATTACATAACATTAATACTCCACTTCTAAGTATATGACATAACATAAATCTCACATTACTAATTGTCGATTGCATAATATAAATAGTCCACTACCAAATACATAATATAAGACAAAATGGTCCACTCCTTAGTGTACATAAATCTCACTTTCAACCATACAAAAGTGTGGCAAAAAGCACTCTATCAAGTACAGCTCAAAAAGTAATTTGTTAATCAATCCAAGCAGCTAGTATAGTACCAAATACATTGCTCATAAAAAATATATAGAAATAAGAGCAGCTAGTACAAAAAAAATCACTATCTACAAGCTACACAAAATGCCTAAAAGCATATTCTGATGCAAACTATCTATGAAATGCCTAAAATCATCATCCACAAGCTGCATAAAAAGCATAATAATTCAGTTGTTATCTTGCTGGAATTCCACTTGCATAACAGGTGCCCCTTTTCCCTTTCTAAGATTTGGTGTCCCTTTTCTATTTAATTCAGCACCACTTTATTAATGGGTCACTCAAAAGCTACCACTATGCCAATCCCTTTTAAAACTGTTCTAGGATCATTAGTGCTAAAACCTTTATTAGACCCTTGTGGTGTGGCATAAATCCAAGTGAAAAATGAAAATAAATTAGTACTTTAAGATTTTGTTCAATAAATTGATCAGACTTCTTTAATCATTCCAAAATATAGAATTGTTAAATCTTGAGGAACAAAAGATGAGCTAAAATTGTTTGACTACTACTCTATGCTTATCGATATAGAGGAACAACAATAGTCATGAATTCAAATAGTTTAGTAAAGTTGGACACTGGACCGTGCCTGGCACAGCACGACCCAGGCCCAATGGGCCATTCCGTTAGGAAGGGTTTTGACCATTTTACCCCCCCAATAGCCAAATAACAGCTATATTGAAGGATATTTTTAGAAAAAAATTTTGGGACTTCTATAAATATTTCATTCCTTTCTCATTCTTACCACACCAAACCAACTCTTCTCTCCTTCTCTACTACAACTATTTCTCTCTTCTAGCAAGCTCTAGCAATTTAATTTTTAGTTTGCAAGTGTTTTGGCAAGTGCTATAGCAAGTGTTCAAGTGCTATATAAGAGGAGGTTCTTGTTGAAAAGTACAAAAAAAAGGAGATCACTTCTTATTGAGAGGCGACTGGCGAGAGCACAAGAGGAAGCTCACAAATCTCGGCTCCATGCCTCCACCTCTGAATTCTGATCCTCTTCTCAATTCCTTCTTGTGGTTAGTTTTTATTTTTTTGCATTCATTAATTAAAAATTTTAGATATGACATCTTATAACGAAATAATTTTGGCATCCATCCTTTTTCTAAGGGTGAGAAAACTAATCCCCAATCCCAATTCTAACCCCAAGTTCCCTTTAGAGCTAGTGTCAGTGAATGTCAAATCTTCTTGTAAGAGAACTAGTAATATTTGGAATGATTTTGATAGAATTATGGTTGATGGAGTCTACAAAGAAAAATATAAAAAACATGCAAAACTTTATAGTTGTACTAGTACTGGGGGAACAGGGCATTTAAAAAGACATATAGAGACTCATAGGATGCATGATTTCCATCAGCAAAGTATCCTTAATATACAAGAGGGATCACTTGTAGCTAATTTTGCATATAAGCATGAAATCAAAGAAAATTACTTGTAAGATGGATAGTTCAGAATGAATTACCTTTTAGTTTATGTGAATCTTATAATTTTGAACATTATGTTCAATTAGGCCTACAACTTGCTTATAGAAGAACTAATAGGCGTACATTTAGAAGAGTGGTTATGACAAACTTTTTAGCAATGAAACAAAGTATAATCGAAACACTTTCAAATTTAAATGCTAGAATTTCTTTAACTTCTGATATTGGTCAGCATCTGTAGGTAGTAATTATTTTATTGCTATTACTGCTCATTATATTGATAATGATTGGCAACTAAATAAATGAATTCTTGCTTTTTATGCTTTTGATTTTTTTTGCATTTGGGACAACAAATTTCAAATGCTATTTATTAAACTACATGCTCATATAATATTAATAATAAAATAATATCTATTACTTTTGATAATGCATCTAATAATAATTATATTGTTGTGTTATTAAATGACTCTTTGCATCCCATTTTAAATGTATATTATTTTATATTAGATATGCATGTCATATATTAAATATTTCTGTTGAATCTGGCATGGACATAATTCAAGAGGTTATTTCAAAAATTAGAAATACAGTTTCTTTTATTCATGCTTCAAGAGCAAGACTTCAAGAATTTAAATAATTATGTGTTGACCATGGTAAACTTTTTTAAAAAATTTAAACTTGATGTAATTACTCATTGGAATAGTACCTATACCATGATATATGATGCATATCCATATAAGAACTTATTAAGTGCTTATATTAATGATTGTGGATTAGGATTTACATTGACTGAAACTTATTGAAATCAAGGTAAAATTTTAGAAGATTTTTTGGTTACTTTTTATGATGCTATAAATGTTCTTTCTGGTATTTATTATCCAACTTTTTGTTCATTTTTACAAAAAGCATATGTAATTAGTAAAAAATTTAAAGAATATAGAAATGATGATGTTTTAATGCCTATTATATATCATACGAGAACTAAATGGAATGAATATTGAAATAGGATATGTCCTTTGCATAACTTAGCTACTGTTTTTGATCCTAGAGTTAAATTAAATAGCATAAATATTTTAATTAATAAATATTATGAAAACATAAATCAAGATCCTGAACCTGCTAAAGATGAGGTAACACGACTTCTTAATGATATTTATGCTTTATATGATGATAAAATTCATGAATTTAGAATACCTGCTCAAAGCTCTACTTCTTCTTCTAGATCTCGTTCGTCATCTATTTTTTCATTCATTAGAAGGAACATACATGCTTCATCTTCTTCTTCATCATCTTCTTCTTCATTTTTAAGTAATGAATTAGAATTTTATTTATGAAACGTCTGCATATGATGAAGATCAAATAGAGAGTTTAGATGTATTAGCTTGGTGGAAGAGTATTAGAAATCAATATCCTGTTATGTCTGCCATTGCATGGGATATTTTAGCTGTATCGATATCCACAGTAGCATCGAAATCCACTTCAGTGCAGATTGGCGTGTCTTAAATGAAAAGAGAAGTAGGATGACTGACGAGACGATTGAGATGTTTCTCTGCTTCAAAGATTGGTTGGATGCTAAGGCGAGGCTTCAAGATAAAGGTGGACATGACTTAACCAGCAAAGATGATGATGACACATACTACTGATAAGTGAGTCATCTCTATTTTTTTCTTCTTTCTTATTGTATTCTGGAGGTTAAGCCTAACCTTCCTTCATTCATGTACCATTTTGATTTTAAATTAATAAACTGGTAGGGGTCTATGCCAAACCCTCCACCATTAAGGTAGC
This sequence comes from Calamus simplicifolius, assembly GCA_900491605.1. NCBI lineage: Eukaryota > Viridiplantae > Streptophyta > Magnoliopsida > Arecales > Arecaceae > Calamus > Calamus simplicifolius. The sequence continues at coordinate 36,021 of UESW01004437.1, read as the reverse complement.
TTCATATTAATAAATTCTTTTATTCCTAAAAGTTTTTAATTTATTAAAAAATATTTTTTTATTTAAATTTTTTATTAGGCACTACTGTGCTGGGTTGGTGGGCTGATTTTTTCGATCCCGGCACAAAACGGTTAAATGGGTCGTGCCAGGCATGGCCCGGTTTATGCCGAGCCATGCTGGCCCATGGGCGGCACGGCCCGATGCCCAACTCTATAGTTTAGTTAGGTATTAACTTATTAATTGATATATTACACTGTACTATAGAAATAAATAAGCAATAACTTAAAAATAAGTTTTAAGTGTTATAGATAGTGATGATCAAAGAGCATCTATCTAATAAATAGTTTGAGAGACATATAAGATAAGACATCAAAACATTCACTAAGAAAATATAAACTAAAGCATCTCCAACATCTTATCACTTTTCATCTCCTCCTAGTGATGCTAGTAGCAAATCATCTTTGTCAATAGTATAATCAAAATAAATTGGCATAATTTTTTTTTCAATCAGTTCAATCCTTTGCATTACTTCAAATTTGTTGGAAGAAATTGTTTTATAACATCCAATTTCTTCACATCACCAAAGTGTACCAAGCACCAACTATAATGATAAATAGAAAAACCAAGTGCAGTAATATGCAAGAGCTAACACGGGATACATGATATATGATGCATGTGACCATGAAATAAGTTAGGTATAGATCAAGCATGGCATTTGGATCATGCCTATAAACACACTTGTGATTAGGTTAAGTCAAAGTTTTTCAAATAATTTTTTTTGGAATAACCAATCAAAGCATAAATTAAATGGCAAAGAAATCTTCTTTGTTGACTACAATTAATAAAATAAATTAAATTAATAATACCTCTATTTGACTATGAACATTAATAGTTGTTTTAAACCCCATAAATATCTCAGCCTTCTTCTAAACCTGTAATAAGTTTTGCAAATTCAACATGCAATATGCTAACCTAATAAAACCTTAAAACTTATATATATACCACGGTAATAAGGGAGGGATATTTACAAATAGTTTTGGTCTTTTTTGAGTATGCCTTTTTACTACAAGTCTCTTACATGTCCTCGTAACTACATTTACCACATTTTTAACTTGTATTTTTCGTTTTCAATTTGCATAGGTTTTGTGGGTTTTCAGAATCCTAACTCTTTACTATTTTAGGTCTACCATTAAGTCTTCTTATGATTAAGATAGAAAGGATCTAGGTTGATTCTAGGCCACACAACTTGACTATATAGGATATTTAGAAGGCTTGAGTATGTGTGCAAGTAAGTCTCAACATAATATTTTGTCAATATAATTTTCTAGCCTTTTTTTGATAAAATATTGATGCCCCTACATACGTACAAAATATCCTAAAGATGTCATATTTACAACATATACAATACCTCTTAGATAGGTCAATCATAAATCTAGCTTTGCCACCAATGACCTCAAACTTATAAGCCCTTGACCAAGTTAGTTTCTAACCGTTAAATACATTTTTCATCTTCTCCAACTTCCTCTATATTTTATGGTATATATCTCCTTTATATTTTGCCATATTATCTCTATTCTCATAAAGCTTAGTCATTAGTTCCTTCTATTTATTTCTAGCATTATCAGATTAGCTGGCCCCTCAACTCTACTATAGAAGCACTGATGACTCATTTATATTTTCTAGAAACTTATCATACTTGGGTATAAGGTTAAATGCATGTCTACTCTAATATAATTGGTCCAAGCCGCCAACCAATTATATGCCCTTGTGTTCATAGACCCTATCATTTTTAAATTTCTTTTTCAATTAATATAAGTAGTTTCCCTAAATATTGTCCATATTTTATCTTTTAACCACTTTTTCTTAAATTTTTTCTTGAAGGTTGCATATAAGTACCTTAAACAAATCTTATGATGCATTCGAGGATAAACTACAACAAGGCTTGAAATTAATCCTTATGATGTAATAATTTATAATTAAAATAGTATTTAAATAAATAGTTAATAGACTACCGTTTATTGATCACTTATAAAACTTCATCTATATTTGTCAATAAATACTCGGTCTTCAAGCAAATTCATGAGAAATCAAGTCCAACCATCCTTATATATGAGCTTCATAACAGCATACATAAAAGGATACATCCTACTATTTTCATCGTACTCAATATCAATCAAAAGTTGACTTTACCCTATGGCCTTTAAGATGGCAGTCATCAAAACCAATTAGCCCTTTCCAACTATATAAAAGTCCATTCTTTAAAGGTTCCAAGCGCGCGCGTGTGCGCACACACACACACACACATATATATATATATGTATACATTCTCTAAAACCTTGGTTCCACAGTTAGGAATGGTCTATCATCTTGAATAATTGCACATATTCCTTTATTTATTTTCTTTTGTCTTTGCATAATAATCCCACAATTTAGCATGCTACCCATCCAAATTTCCCAATATTTTATCTATTGTCTTTTGCTTTACTCTATAGTATTTTATTTAGTGACACCAATAGCATAACCATGCCTAACTCCGTCCTTATCTCTCCTAACATCTAAGAAGGAGTGGTTCTAAATTTATTCAAGTAATTTTTGATAATCCATGTTTCTTTTGTCTTTGCATAATAATCCCACAATTTAGCATGCTACCCACCCAAATTCCCCAATATTTTATCTATTGTCTTTTTCTTTACTCTATAGTATTTTATTTTAGTGACACCAATAGCATAACCATGCCTAACTCTGTCCTTAATCTCTCCTAACATCTAAGAAGGAGTGGTTCTAAATTTATTCAAGTAATTTTTGATAATCCATGTGGATGTTACTAATCTATTAGAGCGTGTTCTTACATAATTATGAATAAGGGTCAATGTCTTAAACTATAAAATATTTCCTAGTCACTCTAAAAGCATAAGCCTTTTTCTATCACAACCTTCTACATACTTTGTTTGGGCTTTCTATTTCTCACTTTTATTAGATCTTATCTTATGTCTATCATAGTATACTTTCTAATTATATCCTTTAAATCCTTCGCACTCGTAAACAATATCCTCAATGTCAACTTCATCTTCTCTATATTTGTTTCTACCTAAACTTAAAAGGAAACCACAATGTCCTTCAATTTTAGTTGTATGTATAAATAACATATATTGTAGCATAGGAAATAGAATTTTGGCTGCATGAAAATTTGCTCACATAATTATGGAACTGTTCATAATGATGTGTGAAACTTTTCTATAAATCAAAACAAAAATACTAAGTCATTTTAGTAGCCAAATAGGACTAAATGGGCCAGTTTAATGCAACGGCTGATTCGTATAATTTTAGGAAAAGTCTTTGTACACCGCCCCGGTGCAGCAAGTCCTACGTGGGTTGCATCACCTCTCCTGATTGGTCCACGTGGATCCTATGTGGCTGATGATGTGGAACGGTATGGCTCTGCTACGTTGTTACGTTCTGATCGTAATAGCCATTAAAAGCGCTTCTTCTTTATTTTAAAATTGTGTGCGAACGAAAATGCCCTTTCCCTCCAGCCTACTTCTACCGCCATTTTTTTTTATCTCATCTGTGCAAGAAAAACTCTTTCTTCCCCCTCGCTCTGGCTTTCGGATGCTAAGGAATTAGTCCAGGTTTGAGCAAGATCCTGAGCCCTCGCTCTGAGGAGTCCAGTCAGAAGAAAACTTCTGAAGAAAATATCATCCGCAGCAGGAAGTAAAAAGTCATTGTTCCCACTTCTTTGTAAAGCTCCTTTATTACACCAACAGTTTTTATCGTTAGAGGAAGTTAATGTGTGACCAAACCGTTTAATGCGCGGGTAACTTCCTTAGACCAAACAGTTATGACATTTCGGGAGTCATAACTGTTTAGAGTTTACTGTTTTGTAGCACGAATATCATACTCTTTTAACTATGATGTTATACCTTATGAACTGGGGTGTCGTCAGAGTGTTTCAGCCTATATTCCCTGTTATTTCCTGTCCATATAGCTCTAGTGTCGTCATAAAAGCTACGACACCCCAAATTTACTATTAAGACACCATAGTTATAAGCCTACGATACCCGTGCTTATAACTGACCATGGAGAGAGCGTGAGAATGGATATAAAGAAGAGGAGAAGAGGGGGCAGGGGCATTCTACGGAGGGTCAAGAGGAGAAGAGGGGGGAGCGACTCCCCAGTTTAAACCTTAAGAGTCCCGGAATGGGTGTCGTCGCCTTAAAGCTAGGGTGTCGTCAGATGAGAGCTGGGGTGTCGTAAGAGCCTAAGTCGGGGATGTCGTCGGTCCCCACCTTTTAACAGTCACGGAACGGGTGTCGTCGCCTTAAAGGTAGGGTTCGTCGCGCATGAGAGCTATAGTGTCGTCATAAAAGCTACGACACCCCAGATTTACTGTTAAGACATAGTAGTTACAAGCCTACGACACTCGTGCTCCAAACGAATGTTGAAGAAAAGCCTCACGACATCGCAGAAAAAAATCAGGAGTATTGCGACACCCAAGTTAAAGAAATAAGACATCTCTATTAAACAAATATGACACCCTGTTATGCTCGGCTGAAAATCCTTCGCGACACCGTAGTTCAAACATCACGACACCCTAGCGACAAGGCTACGACACCCATGTTTATAACCTTATGACACCCAAGGAGGAATTCGGCCAAAAATCATTCGTGACACCCCAGTTGAGACCTTACGATACCCTAGCACCAATTCTACGATACCCATGCTTATAACTAACCACGGAGAGAAGGCCTGCGATACCCACGATGAATTTGGCCGAAAAAACAGTGAGGACACCCCAGTTGAATTATTAAGAAACCCAAGTTACAAAACTAAGACACCCGTTCACGCTTAGGAGAAAACTTTATCACATCCCAGGATGAAATTGGTCGAAAAATAGTTACGACATCCAAGCTCCCTTATCCTTCGGTCTGACAACAAACACAAAAGTTACTAAAATTTCTTTTTATTCATCACACAAAGAAAAACAAGAAGAAAAGAAAAGAAAAAAGTATAGGAGCCCTCACTGGGGCTTGTCATCTTCTCCGGGCGCTGCCGAGCTCCCCCCACGCTGCGGGGCTAACTCGGCGATCTGGCGCTAGAGGGACGCTACTTGCCCCTCCAGCTGGCTATTGGCCTGACGTAGGAGCTCGATCTCTCTCATTGAAACGGCCAGGTATTGCTCGGTCGCCCTGTGGAGTCGCTCGTGGTTTGCGAGCGATGACGCAAAGACCTCCCCATCGACGGTTACCATGGTGCGGCTCCCATGGGCCCCCCCATGGCCACTGATGCCCCTGCTTAGCGGTTCAGTCAATCGCCCCTCGCTTCTAGAAGCCATCTCAGTATCCAAAATTTTTGAAAGATTAGCTGAAAAGGTGATTAACGATGGCATTCCCCATCCATATTTAAGCTACTCCTGGCGGGTGTTTCGATTGCTCGAGCTATCAGCTCCGGCGCCCCTATCGTGAAAACTCGTCACGTGCCACCATCTTAGTGGGCGCTCACAGGAAACGAAGGTTTGTGCCCCCCTCGCTGAGTTTCGGAGGATGGGGAATAGAAGAAACCATTACTGAGAGAGTGTCAGGAAGCCAAATACCTGATTACCGTAGTAAGCTTTACGACATCCCAAGAGGAAACCACACGACACCCCAGGAGGAATTCGGCCAAAAATCCATCGCGACACCCCAGTTGAAACCTCACGATACCCTAGCACCAATGCTACGACACCCGTGCTTATAACTAACCACGGAGAGAATCCCCGCGACACCCCAAGGAGGAATTCGGCCGAAAATCCTTCACGACACCCCAGTTGAAACCTCACGACACCCTAGCACCAATGCTACGACACCCGTGCTTATAACTAACCATGGAGAGAATCCCCGCGACACCCCAAGAGGAATTCGGCCAAAAATCCTTTGCGACACCCCAGTTGAAACCTCACGATACCCTAGCACCAATGCTACGACACCCATGCTTATAACTGACTACGGAGAGAATCCCCGGCGATAATTAGCTGCGACGATATTGAGAGAGGGCCTCAACCAAAAGATCAACGACCTTGTCACAAACTGTTCTTAATTTTTTCATTCTTCTTTCATTGAAAAATTAATATAATTTATTCATATTAACACTATTTCATATTGAATGCAAATGCAAATATTTTATATTGAGAACATGGTTATCCTCGATTTATTCATATTTATGCCTTTTCTACTTCATAATTTCTTGAGTTTTCATATATGATGTCGTAAATTGAAAACTAAATGTCGTAAATTAAGAACAGGGGTGTCGTAGGATTTTACCTTTCGGGTGTAGTCGAGCTAAAGCTAGGGTGTCGTTAGCCCAGAGCTGGGGGGTCATCGCGCTAAAAGCATTGGTGTCCTTTCGTGAGAACAGAGGTATCGTAGGATTTTTACCTTTCGAGTGTCGTCGAGCTAAAGCTAGGGTGTCGTTAGCCCAGAGCTAGGGGGTCGCGCTAAAAGCATTGGTGTCCTTTCGTCAGAACAGGGGTGTCGTAGGATTTTTGCCTTTCGGGTGTCGTCGAGCTAAAGTTAGGGTATCGTTAGCCCAGAGCTGGGGTATCGTCGCGCTAAAAGCATTGGTGTCCTTTCGTGAGAACAAGGGTGTCGTAGGATTTTTGCCTTTCGGGTGTCATCGAGCTAAAGCTAGGGTGTCGTTAGCCCAGAGCTGGGGGGTTGTCGCGCTAAAACCATTGGTATCCTTTTGGTGAGAACATGGGTGTCATAGGATTTTGCCTTTCGGGTGTCGTCGAGCTAAAGCTAGAGTGTCGTTAGCCCAGAGCTGGGGGGTCGTCGCGCTAAAAGCATTGGTGTCCTTTCGTGAGGACAGGGGTGTCGTAGGATTTTTGCCTTTCGGGTGTCGTTGAGCTAAAGCTAGGGTGTCGTTAGCCCAGAGCTGGGGGGTCGTCGCGCTAAAAGTATTAGTATCCTTTCGTGAGAACAGGGGTATCGTAGGATTTTTGCCTTTCGGGTGTCGTCGAGCTAAAGCTAGGGTGTCGTTAGCCCAGAGCTGGGGGGTCATCGCGCTAAAACCATTGGTGTCCTTTCGTGAGAACAGGGGTATCGTCGCTTTAAAGCGAAGGTGTCATTAGGCGAGAGCTGGGGTGTCGTAACAGTACAAGCGTATTCGTAAAATATCAAATCCTCTTGGCAGACAAGATGAGGACTTCATTTGGCTGAAAAAGATACCCTAGTTATAAAGCACTTCATTTGCGACCAAGACACCCTAGTTACAAAGTTATGACACCATATTTATATGTGCTACTGTGTTAGTTGACTCAATACATAAGCATCAAACTCGTCCATCAAAGTTTCGGAAGGTGGTACAATTCTTTTCATATCCTCTCCGGTGTTAATTGACTGCATACAAGTCTATCTGTTGCTTGAAGCAGCTCTTACTTCATTTTGCATTGGTGGAGCATCAACGGTTGCCTTGACCAAATTTTTCCTTGATCTTTTTGACTTCTTCTCGACTCCACTCTTTAATCTGTTCTCTCTTGGGCGACCTTTCGTCCTAATTTGCTGAGGATCTTGAATTACAAGCTCTGTACTTGGCTTAGCTGCGCAGTTAGCATCCACGGCAATTTGAATATAGGTGTTAGACCATCCATCACTAAATTAAATGCATCTTCAGACATGGAGGCTATCTCTGCGAGCTTCATCATCCGATGACTCAGCAAACTATATCTACAATCAATAACATAATGTTATCGAAAACATATATTAAGACATTTCAAATAAAAAATTGTCACTGCGTATCGTGATTTTCGTGTTCTTTTATCACAACCTTTAGTATTGCAGTTGAAATCGTCAAATTGGTATTTCATGTCCTTGCACTATCTCTTCAAGAAGTATTTATCTGGTAAACGAAATACGTCGCTTTGATGAAGAACAAACAAGGCATGCCTACATAGGTAATCCTTAAACTGAAAAGATCAACACTGGCATTGGACATCCTCAATATTTCTATCGTATGATACGATATATTCTTTGATCATCTCCTTGCCGATTCCATTGACTTCAATCCTTTCATACGACTTTACAGAATATACACAACAGTCATCGGCTTCCTTGATCAATTTAGTATTTGATGCAGCCATTTCAAGGATCTTATTCTGAATTTTTGAAAATGCACCTTGTAACCTTCATGCAGCTTGTCTCTCAAAAGGTAATGATGTCTTTAGGAAAACAATCGTTTGCAATGTTCTATTATCTTCCTCATTTTCGGCCTCGTACCTTTTTTTCAAGGCATCTTCGTACTTACCTATGAACTCCATTAGTGTAGTCTTCGAATTTATAAACCCATTGAAGAAGTGATTTATGCCAGGGACTTAAGTGTGTTATTTTAAAAAATAAAAATAAAAATTATTATAAAAATTAATATATATATATATATATATATATATATATTAGATTAATTTTCTCTTAATTTTTGATTAGTTATTGTCACTTTATTTTATTTCCTTAATTGTTAGAATTTCATATTTTCTTTTTAACATAAAAAAAATTATTACTTTCCTTTTTGCCACAAATCCAATTTTAACCTAATCAAAATTTCCTTTTAATTAACTTACCTAAAAAAAATATGAAAGAAAACCCTAAGACATCTTCCATAAAACATAAATAATTTAACAAAAAAAATTATAAAAAAAAAATAAAATATATAAACAAAATAATTATTTTATTTCTATGCTATAGATTGACTTAGGTGAATTTATTTTCTGCAAAACTCAAAATTTTTTCATTGACATCTCATAATTTATTAGGAAATTAAAAACTTAATTACAAAAATTAAAGAAAAAAATAAATAAATAAAAGAAAAAAAATTGAATTATTGTTTGCTTTAGAGTCATTGGTAGGGTGTATGCTTGGTCGCCGATCGTTGTAACCCAATCTTATACCCTTAGATCCTGAGATAGAAAGAACTATTAGAGCAAACAGACTTAGAATTATGGATCCTAATAACGAAAATAATCAACCACGACAGTTAAAAGAGTATTTTACTCCAAGGTATACCTACTCTCCCTGCATTCAAGTGCCTCCAGTAGAGGCTGTCCAATATGAAATTAAGTCAAGTGTAATCCAAACGTTACCATCTTTCTATGGACTTACAAATGAGGATCCCTACAAACACTTAGATGAATTCTTGGAAATTTGCTCAACTATCAAGATTCAAAATTTCTCAGATGATGCACTTAGGCTTAAGTTATTCCCTTTTTCCCTAAAAGATAAAGCCAAGTATTGGTTAAATTCATTAGACACTGTTATAATTTCAACTTGGGATCATCTTCAGAGAGAATTTCTTAAGAAATATTTTCCTATAGGAAAAAACGAATCAAATTAGAAAAGCCATAACAAGTTTTTCCTAGACAGATGAAGAAAAGTTCCATGAGACATGGGAGAGATTCAATGAACTGATTAGAAAATGTCCACATCATGCTATACCCAAATGGCAACTGGTTCAGTGCTTTTATGATGGATTATCAGAAAAGCACCGACAAATGGTTGATGCTTCATGTGGTGGAACATTTATGTTAAAAAATGAACATGAGGCTTGGCAACTCTTTGAGACATTGAGTGAGAATTCATTACATCATATGTCAGTTGCTCGTCGAGACCCTCCCGTAGAACCTAAAAGAGGTGGAATATATGAAATAGGTCATTCTACAGATATCTATACTAAGGTAGATGAATTATCCCATAAACTTGACCGAATTCTACAAGTTGGGAACATCTCTTCCCCATCTACTCAATTACATGAGGTCTGCATAATTTATTCGAGTCCAACCTATTCTATAGGTGAATGTCCAGCTGCATACCAATTTCCTAAACTTGTTCAAGAGCAAGCCCACCAAGCCCAAACCCGTTAGCTCCTAGAACAGGAAATGATCCATTTTCAAATACTTACAATCCTGGCTGGCGAAATCATCCAAATTTTTCCTGGAAACCTCAACCTGTAGCCAATTCATTGATCAGACCTAATTATCAAGAAATCAATTTTAGAAGTTTGCCATACTCACAATATCCAAACATTCCATAACCTCCACCGAATAATCAGCCTACTTTTGAAGACAAAGTGTTACAAGCATTGAAAGGGCTAGAAATGAATACCCAAATCCTTCACTCCCACACACAGTCTATTGCAAAACTAGAAACTCAGATAGGTCAATTAGCCACAACATTCAGTAGAAGGGAGAGGGTAAGTTACCTAGTCAACCTATCGATAACCCGAAAGGACAATTCATGCCGAGGGTTCCAATAGTCCTGATAAATTCCCAGAACATGCTAAATCAGTCATGACTCTCAGAAGTGGAAAAACATTGAACCCACATGAACCAACCCAGAAATTAGAAGTGGCTAAACCAGAAGAGAGAAGAAATAAAAAAAAAGGAATTCAATGATCAAGCAATCATACCTAAAGCCCCATTCCCTAGTGCTTTAGAATCTCCTTTGCCTTCAGATAAGAAGAATATAAAGATGAATGAGATGCTTGAGTTATTTAAGCAAGTACAAATAAACTTACCTCTTCTTGATGCTATCAAGCAAGTTTCGGCTTATGCTAAATTTTTGAAGGATCTATGCACACAAAAACGGAAAGCCAAGACACAAATACCAAAAAAGATCCATTTGACTGAGCAAGTCAGCTCAGTTGTTCAGCAAATAACCCTACCCAAACTAAAAGATCCTGATACCCCGATTATATCATGTGTCATAGGAAACTTTACAATCAAGAAAGCATTATTAGATTTGGGTGCGAGTGTAAACCTTCTCCCAAGTTCAGTGTATGAATTATTCAAATTTGGAGAGTTGAAACCCATGACAGTAACACTACAATTGGCAGATAGATCAGTCAAAGAACCTCGTGGAATATTGGAAGATGTATTAGTAAAGGTGGATGAATTCTATTTTCCTGTCGACTTCCTTGTGTTAGATATGGAATCTAGCAGTAATCCTAACCAAATTCCCATCATCCTTGGACGACCTTTTCTAGCTACCGCTAATGCATGTATAAATTGTAGAACAGGTGTGATGGATGTATCTTTTGGAAATAAGAAGATTAGATTAAATATTTTTAATGCTTCCCAAGGACCACCTGTGTATGATTTAAATGAAGTAAACATGATAGAGAAAGTAGTAGATAAGAAATTCCAAAGTTTGATTGATTCGGATCCTTTACAAACATGTCTTACACATTTTGGAATAGATGACTTTGATATTGATGAGTATACCAAAGAGATAAACATGTTATTAGAACCACCTAAGTTTGACACCATCCCGCCTTGGACTATAAAATATGAACCACTTCCAACTAAACCAAGTCCTTTAATACCATCCTTGGAAGAACCACCCCAACTAGAATTGAAACCTCTTCCATATGACTTAAAATATTCATTCCTTGGACCCAATGATACCCTTCCAATAATCATTGCATCTACCCTAACCTCTGAGCAAGAAGATAAATTAGTAGATGTACTTAAAGAACATAAAGAGGCAATTGGATGGACAATAGCTGATCTTAAGGGAATTGACCCTTCCGTTTGCATGCACCATATTCATAGTGAAATTGAAGCCAAACCACATAGAGACATGCAACGAAGGCTAAATCCGAACATGAGAGATGTTGTTAAGAAGGAAGTAGTAAAATGGCTTGATGCTGGTATTATTTATCCAATTTCAGATAGCCAATGGGTCAGTCCAATCCAAGTAGTACCTAAAAAATGAGGTATTACCGTGATTAAAAATAAAAAGGGCGAATCAATTCCTACTCGCACATCAACTAGTTGGAGAGTGTGTATAGATTTTCGAAAGTTGAATGCCGTGACTAGAAAAGACCACTTTCCTTTGCCTTTTATCGATCAAATTCTAGAACGGCTAGCGGGACAAAGTTTCTTTTGTTTCTTAGATGGATATTCAGGATACAATCAAGTCCTAGTATTTCCTGCAGATCAAGAAAAGACCACCTTCACTTGTCCCTTTAGAACATTTGCCTTTAGACGCATGCCGTTTGGTCTTTGTAATGCACCAGCCATGTTTCAACGATGTATCTTGGCCATATTTTTTGATATGATTGGTCAATTTTTGGAAGTATTTATGGATGATTTTTCAGTCTTTGGTGCATCATTTGATAGCTGCCTCGAGAACTTGACTAAGGTACTGAAACGATGTATGGAAATGAATTTAGTCCTAAGTTGGAAGAAGAGCCATTTTATGGTTTGTGAGGGAATTGTTCTCGAACACATTGTTTCAGAGCGAGGTATTGAGGTTAATAAAGCCAAGGTTGAATTGATCTCAAATCTACCACCCCCAACCTCAGTTAAACAAGTACGATCGTTCCTTGGTCATGCTGGTTTTTATAGATGCTTCATCAAAGATTTCAGTAAAATTTCACGACCATTGTGTAATTTGTTGACTAAAGATAGTTCTTTCAATTTTGATAAAGATTGTCTAACAGCCTATAACATCCTTCGAACTGCTCTGACCACTGCACCAATTATCAAGCCCCCATATTGGACCATACCTTTCGAAATCATGTGTGATGCTTCTGACTATGCTGTAGGGGCAGTTCTAGGATAGAAACTCAATCGAGAACCCCATGTAATTTATTATGCTAGCAAAACTCTTTCAGATGCACAAATGAACTATACTACCACTGAAAAAGAATTACTAGAAGTTGTGTTTGCCCTAGAAAAGTTTAGATCATATCTGCTAGGGTCTAAGGTTTTAGTTTATTCAGATCATGCAGCATTGAGGCATCTTTTATCAAAAAAGGATACAAAACCCAGACTGATTAGATGGATCTTTCTATTACAAGAATTTGATCTAGAAATCTTAGATAAGAAGGGTTCTAAAAATATGGTAGCAGATCATATCTCTAGGATCTCAGTAGAATACAATAAAGAAATAATCAGATATAGTTTCCCTGATGAGCAATTATTTTTAATTTCCCATAGCAGTCTTCCCTGGTTTGCCCACATTGTGAATTATTTGGCAATAGGAAAAGTACCTTCCCACTGGACAAAATAAGAAAAAGATAGATTTTTCTCACAAGTCAAATATTACTTTTGGGAAGACCCTGAATTATTTAAGTACCGTTCAGATCAGGTGATTAGGCGATGTGTCCCAGAGAGTGAATTCAAAAGTATACTTAACTTATGTCATTCTCTTGCCTGTGGAGGACATTTTAGTGGAAAGAAAACTGCAGCAAAGGTACTGCAAAGTGGGTTTTATTGGCCAACTCTTTTTAAAGATGCATATGAATTTAGCCGTAATTGTCTCCAATGTCAACAAACAGAAAATATATCTCGAAAAGACATGATGCCCCTAAACCCTAACTTGGTTGTAGAATTTTTTGATGTATGGGGTATTCATTTTATGGGCCCATTTCCTTCCTCTTTTGGATTTGAATACATTCTAGTGGCCGTTGATTATGTGTCAAAATGGATTGAAGCCATGGCAACTCGAACCAATGACCATAAAATTGTAATCAAGTTTATTCAGCATAATATCCTTAGTCGTTTTGGATGCCCAAGGGCTATAATTAGTGATGGGGGTACACATTTCACGAATAGACACTTCGAAGGATTAATGAATAAATATGGAATTACTCATAAGGTAGCTATACCTTATCATCCCCAAACTAGTGGCCAAGTTGAAATATAAAATAGAGAAATTAAACATATCCTTGAGAAAACAGTGAGACCTGATAGGAAATATTGGCCAGAACGTTTGGATGATGCATTATGGGCTTATCATACTGCATTTAAAACTCCATAGGAATGTCTCCTTACAGGCTCGTATTTGAAAAAGCCTATCATTTACCTGTAGAATTAGAACACCGTACATTTTGGGCCATCAAACAATTTAATTATGATATGAAAAATGCAGGTGTCAATAGAAAACTCTAATTGAATGAGTTAGAAGAGCTACAAAATGATGCATATGAAAGCTCAAAAATTTATAAAGAACGAACCAAGGCATATCATGACAAATTTATTAGTAGAAAAACTTTTGAACCAAATCAAAAAGTATGGCTTTATAATTCAAGATTACACCTTTTCCCTGGAAAACTTCGTTCACGATGGAATGGACCTTTTATAGTAACCCATAACCATGGAGCTGTAGAGCTTAAAGACCCCAAGAAAGGAAATACATTCAAAGTAAATGGCTAACGTTTGAAACCATATATAGAAGAAATTAATGATGGAGAAATTGTTGAATCAATTGATCTTGTGAACCCAACACTATCATAATGAGCAGCATAGTCTGGCTGAAGACTTTAAACTTAGCGCTCTTGGGAGGCAACCCAGTTTATTAGTTATTTTTAACTTTCTGTTCTTTTAGTGTATTCTTTTAGTGTGTTCTTTTAGTATGACCAGAGAAGAACAACATAAGCAGATTGAAAGAAGATGGCAACAATGAAACCTCCAACCTTCAAATACTTCACCAGGTAGTATCTTTCCTTGAAATTAATTTTTCTTCCATTAGGGACAATGGAAATTACGTTGGGGGGAGGAAAAAGAATAAATAAATCTTCGAGTAAAACTATAATCAGATGTGTGTACCAAATTCTGTCTTGATTTGAAATTAATCAAGCAGTCTATTAATGAATTAATGGTTAGATTATTTTTTTTTAAATACTGAGGAATAAATTATTAAGAAAACCTAATAAAAGGTAAGGTTTAGCCTAGAAAAATTTTTAGAATAATTTCAGACCCTCCTGACCACTAATCTTAATAGTACAATCTACTTAATAAGGGTATGGGTGAAAATGTTATTCAAAAAAAAAAAATATCTCTTAAAGTTAATAAATTAGGTTCTTAACATCTTTCACTGAGTAACCGAGCCCCGTCACCTAAGAAAGTGATGTTGTTTGCGTAAAAAGGTGAGAATGTAACAGAACCTAGGTAGAGTCAGTCCTACCTAAAGCCTTTTTGACTCGAGTAAGTAAGTCCGAGGGGGTTTTACACCTAATGCCCTAAAACCAATTGGTTTGGGAGCCATTGGCCTAAAGCTCGCTACAAGGGTTAGTTAGAAAGCAAGGGGATAGGACATTGCACTGACTTTACACAAGGGAACCAAATTACAAAAGACATTACACCCAACCCAAATTAAGTTAGAAGACTTAATCAGAGAAGTGGAGAGTTGGTAAAGGAAGACTTCTATAAATTCTTATGGACTATACTTTATCACAAATTGAGTAAACTTAATAATCCAATGAAGTACCTCCCTTATGATCTAACCAGAAATTTTTAAGAAGAACTGTAAGATAACTATCAATTCTTGAACTAGCTTGGTACATATTTCTAAATTTCTTATTTGCTTCAGGAAGAGTAAGATTCAAGTTGGGAGGAGTGATAAACGCATAAATAATTATTATTAAACCTATAAATTAATAATTTAACGTATCTATTATTATTTAATATTTTAATATTTTATATAATATTTTAGATAAACCTTATAAATTTAAAGAGCTCGATTTTAGGGATTTAACGATGCAAACAGCACTCGAATCAGACTTAAAACGAGCTCGAAATTGATTTTATAAGGATTTAGCACGGATTTCAAAGCAAAAATGGCAAACGCGTTGCCGACTTCATCGTCTTCTCAGCTATTTTTCTTTATTTTCATCTGATTCTTCTCTTAATTAATTCTAACCGTTTCTTCCACCAATTAAGGAATAGATTAGATTGAAAGTTATCAAATTGAAAGAATTAAATTTCTCTAAAAGGAATTTGGATTTTATTTACGATTTCTCTGGGATTTTTCTCCGTGCCGCTCGTTGCCTCTGCGCCGTCTCTGTTTTGATTCCATTGCTTTGCCGCATCTTCTCCGCGTTCGGACCTCTACAAATAGCATCAGAGAAGCATCGTTTGGGGGGGAAAAAGTCCGTGGAGGCGCTGCATCAAGGGTTCGTGAAGCAGTCATCCGCCCGTTCGAGGCTCTGTTCGGTGGCTTGAAGGAGGTCTGTTCCATTGATTGAAGAAGGCTTTGTTCGTCGGTTTCCTGGAGGCTCTGTTCCAAGGCTTCTTCCTGGAGACTCTGTTCCAAGGCCGTGGCTAAGTCCTGTGCGTGCCTTCTATTCTGTTTCGTGGCTTTGAAGGAGCTCTGTTCCATGACGAGTTGGTGATTCGGGAGGCATATGCAGTCGTATGTGAAGAAAGGCGGGCCCGGTTCAAGTCTTCATCACCGGTCCAGCTCGGTTTGATTTAGGAGAATTTATTGCTTTCTGTTGCCTTCTTAATGTTAGCAAATAAACTCTTTTATGCACTCTTGGATGTTATTGAAATAAAATTTCTATTCATGTTTAATTGTTCTTAATTATATTTAAGTGGAAATAATTTAGACTGGTCTATTCTTAAAAGGGACGGGCCATGATCTATGGGTACGAGCCGTGCTCTTATAAGATAGACCATATCTTATTATTTTGCACTACTAATTATCTACTTAGTTATCTATTTAGTTAAATTTATAAATTTATTTCAAGATAATCGCTAAAGTTCCTGTGGAATCGATCCCTTACTCTTGCTATTCTAATAGTGAAATTAAGGTATTTTAATCGTTGCACTACGACACGCATCAACATCCCTGTACATAATTTTGTCAAAAAAAAAGCGTTGAACGCAAACATGAACCAAAGACAATGATATACAAACCTGCGAAGAATGTATCCTTTAGGTAAACTGGGACCCATTTATCCCGACATTCGTAAAGGACATTGAACCAATCTATAGCCTTTCTTTATATTTTTTCATAACATGTGCCCAACTTTCCTTGAATGATTGTATGGTCAATGAATCATATATTGCCTCATCGAAATCAACCATAAATTTGGGATTTGCTGTGCAAATGTGGCCAATCTTTTCAGGTATCTTCTTCAATATATGCCAAAGACAAAATTGATATCGTGTGTTAGGAAAAACTTCTTTAATAGCAGCCTCGATTGCCTTATCTTGGTCAGTTATTATGGCAATAGGTGCTTGACCACCATTTACATCCAGCCATGACTGAAAAACCCATTTATATGTCTCAGTACTCTCATCAGACAATAATGTGCAACCAAGCAAGGTGGACTGTCCATGATGGTTGACCCCGACGAATGGACAAAAAGATATTTGATATCTATTTGTCAAGTAGGTCGAGTCAAAGCTTAGAACATCACCGAAGTATGTGCATGCCAATCTTGACCTTGGATGAATCCAGAAGACAGACCTGAGATGACCATTATCATTGAGGTCTAAGGTATAGAAGAAATTGATATTTCTGAGTTGCATTTCGGTGAAATGGATTACCATCGATTGAGCATCTCATTCTTTCAGCTTAGACTGACGTTCGCGACAAATGAAATTACGGCATCCTTCTCGGTGAAATCCAATTGTCTTATGCCCCCTTTTCTCCTTGCTATGGCAGAGTATATCTGAGTTGTCGGAACATTCAAGGCATGTAAATTGTTGATCTCTACCTTCTCTTGTGTGCTGATCCTCCTATGCGACCGAAGATAACCAGTTGATGTTATGGACATCCCATGGTTATGTTCTAGAGAAACCTCAACCAATATCCACTTACCACTTGTAGCATTCAGTCTTGCTTTTATGGATGTCATGCAATCAACTTTCTCAGTATCCCTATGATTCATGCTCTTTTCTGTTTTTCTAGATTTTCCTTGCCTCCAACACGCCAGGTGCTTGAAGCAAAGTTGTTTGTTGTTGTTGGTCCTGCTACACACTGTTGTGATTCCAAAACCAACTCTTTTTGCGTATCCATTGTAGAAAGTATATACTTCATCTGCTGAATTAAATTTCATTCCAGTTTGAGGAACTACAGTATCAACCCCTTCTTTTGGACCGATGGGTGAAGGTGCACGGCCGGGAGTGTACTCGATTTTTTCTGATCTATAATTTCAGTATCGTCTGTGAAAATAGGTACACAGTCATGAACAATGATATCCATTGATTTAGCTGTCAATATATCCTGACAAAGCATTAGGACACCAAGGTTAAAAAAACACGACACCTCACTTGAAGAAATACGACAACACAATTAGGTTGTTACGACACCCCAGCTCTCATCGGACGACACCCTAGCTTTAAGGCGACGACATCTCCGATTTAGGCTCTTACGACACCCCAGCTTTAGAGCGACGATACCCTAGCTTTAAGGCGACGACATCCGTATGGGGACTATTAAGGCGAGGACCGACGACTTAGGCTTTTACGACACCCCAGCTTTAGTGCGACGACACCCGTGCCGGTACTGTTAAGGCGGGGACCGACGATTTAGACTCTTACAACACCCCAGCTTTAGTGCGGTGACACCCTAGCTTTAAGGCGACGACACCCGTGCGGGGACTGTTAAGGCGGGGACCGACAACTTAGGTTCTTACGACACCCCAGCTTTAGCGCGATGATACCCTAGCTTTAAGGTGACGACACCCGTACTAGGACTGTTAAGGCGGGGACCGACGACTTATGCTCTTATGACACCCCAGCTTTAGAGCGACGACACCTTAGCTTTAAGGCGACAACACCCGTGCGGGGACTGTTAAGGCGCGACGACAACTAGGGTGACATCAAAATTCTCGTCTAGTTCAAATTTATCGTAGTGGTGTCATAAGTTTATACCAAGGGTGTCGTGAGGTTTCAACTGGGGTGTCGTGAAGGATTTTCGGCCGAATTCCTCCTGGGGTATCGCGGGGATTCTCTCCATGGTCAGTTATAAGCACGGGTGTCGTAGCATTGGTACTAGGGTGTCGTGAGGTTTCAACTGCGGCGTCGTAGCATTGGTACTAGGATGGCATTGAGACCGAAGGATAAGGGAGCTTGGATGTCGTCACTATTTTTCGACCGATTTCATCCTGGGATGTGGTAAAGTTTTCTCCTAAGCGTGAACGAGTGTCTTAAGGTTTCAACTGGGGTGTCGTAAGGTTTCAACCGGGGTGTCGTGAACGACGACATCCCTGACCCAGGCTGTTAATGACACCCCAGTTCTTCTCATCTGACGACACCCCAGCTTTAGCGCAACGATACCCTAGCTTTAAGGCGATGACACCCGTGCCGGGACTGTTAAGGCGGGGACCGATGACTTAGGTTCTTACGACACCCTAGCTTTAGCGCGACGATACCCTAGCTTTAAGGCGATGACACCCGTGCCGAAACTGTTAAGGCGGAGACCGATGACTTAGGCTCTTACGACACCCCAGCTTTAACGCGACGACACCCGTGCGGTGACTATTTAGGCGAGGACCGATGACATCCTCGAATTAGGCTGTTATGACACCCCAGCTCTCATCCGACGACACTCTAGCTTTAGCGCAACGACACCCGTGCGGGG
Source organism: Calamus simplicifolius (assembly GCA_900491605.1). Classification (NCBI taxonomy): domain Eukaryota; kingdom Viridiplantae; phylum Streptophyta; class Magnoliopsida; order Arecales; family Arecaceae; genus Calamus; species Calamus simplicifolius. Next base: position 16,681 of record UESW01004437.1, on the reverse strand, counting down.
ACTATTAAGGCGGGGATCGACGACATCCCGACTTAGGTGTCGTAAGGTTATAAGCATGGGTGTTGTAGCGTTGTCGCTAGGGTGTCGTGATGTTTGAACTGCGGTGTCGCGAAGGATTTTCGGCCGAATATAACAGGGGTGTCGTATTTGTTTAACAGAGGTGTCTTATTTCTTTAACTTGGGTGTCGCAATACTCCCGATTTTCTCTTGCAATGCTGCGAGGCTTTTCTCCAGCATTCGTTTGGAGCACGGGTGTCGTAGGCTTGTAACTACGGTGTCTTAACAGTAAATCTGGGGTGTCGTAGCTTTTATGATGACACTACAACTCTCATGCGCGACGACACCCTACCTTTAAGGCGACGACACCCGTTCCGTGACTGTTAAAAGGCGGGGGCCGACGTCATCCCCGACTTAGGCTCTTACGACACCCCAGCTCTCATTTGACGACATCCTAGCTTTAAGGCGACGACACCCATTCCGAGACTCTTAAGGTTTAAACTGGGGAGTCGCTCCCCCTCTTCTCCTCTTGGCCCTCCGTAGAATGCCCCTCCCCCCTCTTCTCCTCTTCTTTATATCCATTCCCATGCTCTCTCCATGGTCAGTTATAAGCACGGGTGTCGTAGGCTTGTAACAACGATGTCTTAATAGTAAATCTAGGGTATCGTAGCTTTTATGATGATACTAGAGCTATATGGATAGGAAATAACATGGAATATAGGCTGAAATACTCTGACGACACCCTAGTTCATAAGGTATAACATCCTAGTTAAAAGAGTATGACATTCGTGCTACAAAACAGTAAACTCTAAACAGTTATGACTCCTGAAATGTCATAACTATTTTGGTCTAAGGAGGTTACCCGCGCATTAAACGGTTTGGTCACACATTAACTTCCTCTAATGACAAAAAACTGTTGGTGTAATAAAGAAGCTTTACAAAGAGGTGGGAACAAGGACATTTTACTTCCTGCTGCAGATGACATTTTCTCTAGAAGTTCTCTTCTGACCGGACTCCTCAGAGCGAGGGCTTAGGATCTTGCTCAAACCTTGGACTGATTCCTTAGCATTCGAAAGCCAAAGCGAGGGCTCAGGATCTTGCTCAAACCTTGGACTGATTCCTTAGCATCCAAAAGCAGAGCGAGGGGGAAGAAAGAGTTTTTCTTGCACAGATGAAATCCAAGAAAAAATGACGGTAGAAGTAGGCTGGAGGGAAAGGGTATTTTTGTCTGCACAGCAATTTTAAAATAAAGAAGAAGCGCTTTTAATGGCCGTCACGATCAGAACGTAACATCGTAGCAGAGCCATACCATTCCGCATCGTTAGCCATGTAGGATCCACGTGAACCAATCAGGAGAGGCGGTACAGCCCACGTAGGACTTGCTGCATCGGGGGCGGTGTACAAAGACTTTTCCATAATTTTAGCTCCCTTATTCAGTACAGGGTAAGGGTTCATTGGGCTTAGCGCAAGCTAAAAGCCCAACATCCCCCTTTTCTTTTCATTTTTCTTTTTTTTTTCCCAATTGAAGAAGCTTTTAGCAAGGAAGTCAAAGAAGTAAGGTTCCTTAACAAATATGATTTTTTGCATATTTATCTTTCAAAAATCACTATTAATATGCGTTAATACTATTCAAAACTATGTACATTATAATATCCCTCTCATTAGATTTTTGGTTGACAATATTAATGAACAATAATTTCAAGTATATATAACTTTATAATCTCTTTCATTAATATTTGTAAAATTTAACATCTAGTCTGTAATAAAACTAGCATGCGCAATATGCATGGCTCTAATTTACTAGAAAGACAAGGAAAGAGTTTCATGTATGTTTGGGATGTAATAACCATGCATGTTAGCAACCTTGAGGCTAGTGAAAGGCAGTAAAGCTGAAAAAAAATAAAAAAAATCCAAGCTTCATAATATAAGTTAAAATCAGAGCTATTTTTGAAATCAATGTCTTTTGACACCGATTTTACGTAATGGGTGCAAAGAAAAAAATTTATGGAAGTGGTGTTAAAAAAAACGTTACTTGAAGTGACATTTTTTTGTGGCAAGAAAAAAAACGCCACTTGGCGCTTTTAAGAAGCACATATAGTCTAGAACTTTGCATGAATTGAGAAAAAAATGCTTCTTCAAAACACCATTTTAAGTGACGCTTTTAGGAAGCGCCATTTGTAATGTCGCTTTTAAAAAGCGTTATTTCAAATGATGTTTTCACCTTTGCCACGATGGATGAAAAAAGTGCCACTTGAAGTGGCGCTTTTTCCTTTAACACTACCACAGTAAATATTTTTATATATCAAGCCATTATCATTTATGATGTAATAACTTATAATTAAAATATAGTATTTAAATAAATAGTTAGTAGACTATCTTTTATTGATCACTTATAAAAGTTCATCTATATTTGTCAATAAATACTCCATCTTCAAGCAAATTCATGAGAAATCAAGTCCAACCATCCTTATATCCGAGCTTCATAACAACATATATAAAAGGATACCTCCTACTATTTTCATCGTACTCAATATCAATCAAAATTGACTTTACCCTGTAGCCTTTAAGATGATAGTCATCAAAACCAATTAGCCCTTTCCAACTATATAAAAGTCCATTCTTTAAAGGTCCCAAGCATATATATATATATATATATATATACATTCTCTAAAACCTTGGTTCCACGATTAGGAATGGTCCATCAACTTGAAAATAATTGCACATATTCCTTTATTTATTTTCTTTGTCTTTGCACAGTAATCCCACATTTAGCATGCTGCCCACCCAAACTGAAATTTTTTTAATTTTGATAATATTAATGGCATTTTCATTTATAATAAAAGTTGGATTGTTTTAATGATGTGTGGGTGTGTTGACTATTTGATAAATGTAAAACAGAGAAGTTTATGGTGTAAATGAGTATATTCTTATGTGCCAATGATTTAGATTTAAGAATTTGAGATATTTGAGTTTTAATAGGCTTAAATCATAAGAAAAATCAAGTTTGGTTTGACTTTGCCCTTAAGTGGCATTTTTAGCAATTAGAGTCGACTCTATTGATGAGAAGTCGATTCTGGCACAGTTTTAGACTTCTGACATGCTTTAGAGTTGACTTCTGCAGAAGGAAGAGTCGGTTCTAAAGAGAAAATAAAAGATTAGCATTTCTGCTTTGAGCTAGAGCCGGCTTCCGATTCTGTTAGAGTCGACTCTAAGTTCTATTGGAACCGACTCTAAGCTCTGCTCGAACCGACTCTAAGACTGCAGATTTTCTAGGTTAAACTTTTAAAATTTTATATTTATTCCATTTTAAGTCTGATTTGAGTTCCGTTTGAACTGTTGGATTCCTAAAATCGAGCTCTTCAAGTTGGTAGGATCTTTTCCTAAAAATATTATATAAAAGTATTGATTTAGATGAAAAAAAAATCTAGCCTATAAATCTATTAAAAAATTATATGTCAGGGGCAAAATGAGAAAAGGCTCTGATGTCAATTGTTAATTGTGCTAAGGGCAATTTAAAAAAGAAAATCTAAGAATAAAATAGTATGGTCATGAGTGAGCCACGTATTTTTCAAAAAGTGTGCATTAAGAGTTTGCAAGGGTAAAAGGGAATTTTACCAATGCCTTAGCCCCTAAGTAAACCACTGTTCGTGACTTGGTCCCTAAGCAACTAGAAAAAAAAATGTGGGTTCAGCCAGAGAAAAGAAAGAAGGAAAAAAAAGAGAGGAAGAAAAAGAAGAAGAAGAAGAGGAGAAGGGAAAGAGGAAGGAAGGAAAAGGGGAAGCTTGGGGTTTGTGCTTGGCTCCAGGTAGGCTATAGCTTTCCTAGATCTTGCATGGCTTTAGATTTTCTTAGGTTCTTGTATTTTGAGGTAATAGTGGAAGTAATCTTGAATAGAGAAATGATGAAAGAAAATAATATGATATCAAAGGTTAGATCATGTATGCATGCATGGTTTCGAAGGAAAACATCGTGTGTAGGTAACCCTAATAGCTATCGTGTCTGTATATTGACGTAAGTCAAGAGGGTTATTTCAGAAAGCCAGAATACCGAAGTTGAGTACCAATTGAAGAGTAACCTGCTAAGATGAGTGAATTTTTCATCTTGCAATATAATATTTATTTTGAGCCAGTATAATGAGATTAATACCTAATTTTGGAATGTTATATTTAGTAGAGTATTATGTATTTTTTAAACCTAAAAATAAAACCTAGTATATGATATTCTGATGCATGGATTTTATTAAAATTTAAAGATGAGTTTTGAGCATGAGTCTTAAGCACAATGAATTAAGCATGAGTTTCGATATGTAGATTTTTGATGTATACGTGGCATAATTGCATGATAAAGCTTTACAAATGACATATTTTGATGTATGTATTATACTGAGCATCAGCAGCTATGGAATTGGTCATTCTTTAGACTGTACTGTAGCATGAGCATTGCACATACTATTGAGCTGGCACCTCCTTGCGATTCGATCGTACGATGAATCCTAGGATTAGAGGTGAGTGCACGCTTGATCAGGCCCAATGAAGCAGGTTATAAGCAGCCCATAGGGACAAGAATCATAGCTCAGTGAAGCTGGTTATTATATAGCCCATGGGGGCAGAGATGAAACCCAAGGTTCTAGGATTAAGAAACAAAGCACTTTGCTGGGTGAACCGCACAGATAAGGGTGCTATTTGTGCGAGGATCCTATTGCTAGTTATGCACCCGATAAGAATACACTTGAGGAGGGCACTACAGGATGGTACTCAGAGGCATTACACACAGCCCGGTATCATGAGATTTAAAGCTTGCATCTGGATTTGAAAAAGAAATGCCAATAGGCCACTTTTGAAAAGATTGTATCGTGATTTAAAAAGAGCTAGTGGGCCAAGTCTTTATCCCAAGGGGAAAGTTTACATGAGATGCCAGTAGACAGGTAGATTCTAGTAGGGATCAGAAAGTAAATAAAGAAAGTCTGAGCTATAGGTAAAGAATGCATATCTTTATGTTGTAATGCATCATGCATGGATCTTTATATTAATGAGTTATTTTTTAGTGAAAAGTTATTTGTAGAGTATTTCAGTACTAGTCTATTATTTGAAGAATAAGCTACATTTTACTTTATCTGATATCATGTTAAAAATGTACTTTGATTTATATTCTATATTGTATCTGTTGAAAATATGATATTATGGTTCTCTATTTTTTCATGGTTAGATGGTTATCCAGTCACTAGGACTTAGGTCTCACCCCTCTATTATTGATATTTACTTTCAGATCAGTGAGTCTTTATGTCAGGATCAAAAGACAAGCAGGACCAACCCTTAGCTAGTGAAGCTTGCTTGGATGCAAGAGTGTATAGATTTTAGCCTTGTATATTGAGATAGTGTGGGATGACATTTGTATATATGCATGTGTATGTGTATAGTGAGATTTGGTAATGTATCTTAGACTCTTTTAAAATGAAAGAAAGACTTGTATTTTGGAAGGAATTATGAGAAAAATGTTAGTATCGGTGATTATGCTACGATTATGAATGTGATCTTATAATCTACGTGAGGATGTCATAAGAAATATTATCTGAGTAGGATGACGCTTAGTGTTGATTTGAGTGATGTGCATGTATAATTGAGCAGATGATAAAAAGTTCTTATCAGAATATTTTTGAGTGTCTGCCACTTGTGATAATTCGTTGGAGTTCTCTAGGTCTTTATGGAGCACTACATAAAGATTAGAAAACCCCATCCGATTATCGCATGTGTGCAGGTTTGTTGTCGGTGGCCCCTGCATGATAGGGGTGCCGACACAAACTCCCCAATATTTTATCCATTGTCTTTTGTTATACTCTATAGCATTTTATTTTAGTGACACCAATAGCATAATCATGCCTAACTCCATCCTTAATCTCTCCTAACATCTAAGGAGTGGTTCTAAATTTATTCAAGTAATTTTTGATAAGCTATGTGGAAGTTACTAATCTATTAGAGTGTTTTCTTACATAATTATGAATAAGGGTCAATGTCTTATGCTATAATATATTTACTAGTCACTCTAAAAGTATAAACCTTCTACTATCACAACCTTTTACATATTTTGCTTGGGTTTTCTATTTCTCACTTTTATTAGATCTTATCTTATGTCTATCAGTCATAGCATACTTTCTAATTATATCCTTTAAATCCTTCGCACTCGTAAACAATATCCTCAATGTCAACTTCATCTTCTCTAGATTTGTTTCTACCTAAACTTAAAGGAAACCACAAGGCCCTTCAATTTTAATTGTATGTACAATTAACATATATTATAGAATAGGAAATAGAATTTTGGCTGCATGAAAATTTGCTCACATAATTATGGAACTGTTCATAATGATGTGTGAAACTTTTCTATAGATCAAAACAAAAATACTAAGCATTTTAGTAGCCAAATAGGACTAAATGGGTCAGTTTAATGCAACAGCTGATTCCTACAATTTTAACTCCCTTATTCAGTACAGGGCAAGGGTTCATTGGGCTTAGTGCAATCTAAAAGCCCAACATCCCCCTTTTCTTTTCTTTTTTCTTCTTTTTTTTTTTCCAACTGAAGAAGCTTTTAGCAAGGAAGTCAAAGATCAAGTAAGGTTCGTTAACAAATATGATTTATTGCATATTTATCTTTCAAAAATCACTATTAATATGCATTAATACCATTCAAAACGATGTACATTTGCGATAATATCCCTCTCATTAGATTTTTGGTTGACAGTATTAACGAACAATAATTTCAAGTATATATAACTTAATAATTTTTTTCATTAACATTTGCAAAATTTAACATTCAGTCTATAATAAAACTAGCAGGGCAATATGCATGGCTCTAATTTACTAGAAAGACATGAGATTGAGAAAGGGAGAGAGAAGCTAAGGACAGAGTTTCATGTAAGTTTGGGATGCAATAACCATGCATGTTAGCAACCTTGAGGCCAGTGAAAGGCAATAAAGCCGGAAAAAAAATTAAAAAAAAAAAATCCAAGCTTCATAATATAAGCGAAAATCATCCGCAACTGCCAGTACTTAATTCAGGAAAATGTTTAATTATCATCCACCAGATCTCTGTCCATCATGTAACATTAATCCTTAATATGTATGCAAATCCTTTTGTTTTCTCCAGTGAAAAAGGCTAAGAAGATGTGTTGGCCAATGCACACACAAACACATTATATTGTTTTCTTGTATACTAACAGTCAGGCAACATGAGTGTGGGTTTTCGATCTAGTCCATTAATTAGCTCCTTCCCACAGGCTTATATATTAATGGTCTTTGTCGAGACCCAGTCGCTGGAGGTGGTGGTGCATGTCCGGCGGGTGGTCGTCGATCTTCTGCCTCTCCGGCTGCACCCACCGCCCATCATGGGCCCTGATCATGCCCTTGTTCTCGTCCTGCCTCCAAGACGGTGGAACCATGAGGTGGTCTTTGAGGAAGTCGCACGCCTTGTTCACCAGCGCTGGATCCCTCTTGCTCACCAGGTAGAACCTCTGGCCACTGCCATGGTACCTGTGTATATATATATATATATATATATATATATATATATATATCACCCCAACATTAACACGCTCAGCCACAAAAAGGATGAGAACTCGAAGAGTTTTATGACCATGTTTGCTCGTTTTATCAATAGGAAAAAGAAATGGGACATCCAAGGAACAAGAAGAAGGGAAGAAGGACCATAGAGCACAGGAAAAGCCTAGCACTTATTTATTCCTATGATTCCATATGCTTAATCTCACATGATTATGCTCACTGAGAACTTAGCCAACTTAGATAGTTATATGATATTTTTTAACATATAAAAATTTAAATTATGATAAATGATAAGATGTAATTTATTATTTATGTCAATTAAAAATATTATCAATAAATTTTATATATGTTTATGATTATAATTAAATTTTATTATATTTTGATGTGCACTTAAAAGGTTGCCTTTAAACGCCATGCCACATGTGAAGGTTGGCCAGTTCATATGCATAAGAAGGGATGAGCTGTTTTTAAATCAGTGTGATCAATTGTCGAATTTATCGACTTAGTATAAAAAATTAAATATTTTATATAAATAATATTAAAATTAAAAATAATATTTATATAAATAATGTTAAATGATGTTTTTAACATCTTTATCATATAAGCGGACTTAAAATGATGCTTCAAATGCGCTTCTTAAAAGCGTCAGCGTTATTTAATTATTTTTTTATTTAATATATTTTTTTTTATAAAAAGAAAAGTGTTAAGTAATGCTTTTTAAAAGTGTCATGTGATATGATACTTTTAAAATCATAATTTTAAATAATATTTGTTTAGTATCATAATAAAAATTAAAAATATTATTTTAAATAATATTTTTAATTTTAATCTTATTTATATAAAATATTTGATATTCGGTACTAAATATGTGAAACTTAGAGGTAGGCATGGCCATGTGCCGCCCACGGCACAGCATGCACAGTCCAGGCTCATATGGGCATTGTGTCAGGCATGATCCAAAAATCTTATCGTGTCGGGGTATAACCTAGGTCGAGCACGGTCCTGAGCCACGCCAGGCGCCGTGCTAGCACGGTCTGAAATGTGCTTCAGGCTGTGCCAAGCATGAATATGATTCATTTGTTATTGAACCATATCAAACATGGCACGATAATTTTATAGGTTCAATATATTTGAGCCGTGCCGTATTAAGTACGGTTTCATGCCGATCTCTAGTAAAATTGATGTCAATCGACACCTGTTTAAAAAACAGCTAAGGGATGAAGGCCTGGCGGGGCTCTTGATCTGAAACTTCTTTGGAGATCTTTTGAGCAGCCAGCTCATGTAAAATAACATCATATCTCCAATCCATAATCCAATATTATACAGAGTGCTTTTTGATACGGATTATTATATAGTTTTTAATATTTTATGATAAGAAACGTGTCGTCTTGGCAGCTAGCAAAATATTTTATGATCAAGTCTACGACGCCCATCCATGTCATCCTTATCTGCTAATTTTCAGCACCACTGTATCAATATGGGATTAACTCAGAAATACCAGTCAACAAAAACATATATGCAATAATATATATTGTGAAACTCATCACACTCCTCCATTGACTGGCAGACATTTTATATTTAGGATTAAAGTTAATAACAGTTAGATCGATCTTTGTCATAAATTTTCACTTAATAAATAACATTAGTACAACTTTATATTTCATTAAATATCCAAATTCTCTTAAAAGCAAACCCATGATACTTGTTAAGTACAACGATCATGTACATATAAATGCTAAAACCTAACAAACATCATGATGACTGTTTCTGGACACACTTATAACTTAATTACTAAATCATATCTCTATTATTATTATTGCCCTTTGGTTCAGGACCCAAGCAACATTGATAGGCTACCCAACCCAGCTGCTTTCTGTCGGCGAGGTAGCAAAAGGTAGTGTTTCACTTTCCAACTCTTTCGGATAAATGTATAGAATAATATTTATTTAAAAAATAATTATTTTTTTAATTAATAATTTTATTATTAAATGATAATTCTAATTATTTTTAAATTTTGTAGAAAATAAGTTTAAGAGGTAACCATAGTTAAACATGATTTATTTCTTAAATTTATTTTCTAGAGACCACTGAATAATTATTAGAGCTATTCCTTAATGGTAAAGTTACTGTACACTTATCTAGAAATAGCTTTTTGGGAATTAAACACTATCTTAGGCTGTGTTTGAAATAGAAAATAAAAGAAGGATATCCTCTCTTATCCTCAAAAACTATAACTACATGAAATAACTTTGAAAAAGGTTAATAAGAGAGAATAATCTATATTTAACAATGAGTTATTCTCTGAACTTATTTTCTATTGAACCTAAAAAAAAATTAAAATTATTTTTTGATGACAAAGTTATTATTAACAAAAATAATTATTCTCTGAGCTATTCTCTATGCTTTTGAAATCAAACGCTACCTCAGCCTCCGCAACCAGTAGAGGGAAAAAAGAAAAGAAAAAGAGTGAGTTCAGATTCAAACTCATGCCATCGATCGCCATGAGAAACAACCAGAAACCAGCTACCTAACCTCTCTAAATGAATGAATGAATGAATCTGAGATATAAAGAGAGAGAGAGAGAGAGAAAGAAAGAGTGATAGAGGAGCTAGTCATCAAGATGAAGAGAGGCATACCCGTCGAGGAGGTGCAAGTGGGCCTCGAGGTTATGAAAGCAAGAAGGATCACCAGTGTCTTTAAGAAACGGCGATCTCTGGTGGTCCAAAGCCAACTCCACCCCCACATGGCTATAACTCCATGGCAACCCCTCTGCAAACTTCCTCACAAACTCCGGCACGCGCTCGTTGATCAGAATCCCCGGCACCTTCGGCACCGTGTCATGAACGTTGACCACCCTCAGTGCCTTCACCCCCAACTCCTCAAACCTCTCCTTAAACCTCCCATTCCCCACCCTCGGCCCTGAGAACGACAACACGCTTATCGCCACCTTCTCGCCGTCGACCGCCCCCACGTCCAGCCCCGTCTCCGCTATATCGTACGCGCTCAGCATCGCCAACGCGCTCCCCAAGCTGTGCCCCGTCACCGTTATGCTCACCGTCTCCCCCATCTTCGTGTGCTGCTCCACCAACCGTCTCACCTCCGTCAACACCTGCTGACGAGCCGAGTACTTGCAGAACCGGCACGTCGGATCCTTGTCGGTGTACAGGTCAAGGAAGCCGGATTCGACTTTGACCTTCGGGTCCGGGCAGGGGATCCCCTCCGCTGCCGCCGGCCGGAGAAAGTCCATGAGGTCGGCCACCCACTCGAGCTTCGTCACCGTGCCCCGCCACGCGATCACGATGTCTCTCCGGCCGAGCCGCGCGGCGGCGTTGTCGTCGGACACCGCGATGTAGCCGATCCAGTTGGCCTTCTCGCTCCAGGCCTTGGAGCCCTGGGCCTTGGTGAAGAAGTTCGACAGATTTATATTGGAGGTGGCGTAGAGGTAGCGGGTGACCTCGTAGCCGGCGTCGTCCATGCCGAGGCTGGCGAAGAACTTCCGGCGGTTGTACTTGCAGCTGCCGCAGTAGCGGGAGAAGGGGTCGTAGTCGAAGCCGTCGTAGCAGGCCTGGGCGAACTCGCCGTAGCGGATCAGCTCGGAGCGGAGGAGGGGGTCCATCGGATCGAGTAGGCCAGCCCAGTGGCCGGACCCGTGGATCTCGCGCCACCGGTCGGCGATCCCGTCGGGATGGCGGAGGGGGCGTCGGAGGAGCTCCTCCTCTTCCTCGGCTTCCATCTCGGAGATGATGGAGGACATGGAGTCATCCTTGGCGGCTGATGGCGGACGAGTCTTTGGGGAGTTGGTGGCTTTTAGTGGTCTTAGTGCTGGCGTTGGCGAGGCGAGGGCTGGAAAGAGAGGGGAGAGGGGTTGTTTTGGGGGAGGAGGAGAAGGGTGGTGGAAGAAGGATGGAGGGAGTTTGGGGAGGGGGATGGCCATGGCGGGGCCGATGAGTGAACGCCGGCGGTGGAGGCGTGGGGAGAAGCGGTGAGTTGGGAAGGCGCCGGCTGCCGAGTTCGCTCGTGTGAGTGTCAGCGTGCGAGGGCAATAATGGTGGATGGTACGATGCTATATATAGAATTATGGGCATGTCAAGCGTGCAGAACGAGCGCATTCTAAAACTCAACACCAAATCATTAAATATTTTTTTTTTATAAATATAAATTATTTATTATAAAATAACTAATGCGTATTATTCACATGGCTTACTAATACTTAAAATATAAATTATTTATTATAAAATAACTAATAATTAAGTATTATTCACATGATGATTGAAATTCCTACCGACTGCCAACCAAATCACTATCTTGTACACATGATGATTGAAATTTTTAAATATAAAAATTTATTTATAAAATATTATATATTTTAAATCTTATAATTTAATGATTCTTAGATTATGCATCAAAAAAATCAATGAATAAATAAATAATAAATATTATTTTATATTACTTAGACTGTTTAATGTTTTGATCATATAATGCATGAGCTAAATATTTTTAAATTATATGATTTTAAATATTTAAACATTTTAGCAATGATAAGTAGTGTTTAATGATTTGAGTCCTTTATATATATATATATATATATATAAAGATCAAGTTTAAATGGAAATTTCTTTTGGTATAGTGAAGCCAAATTTACTTTTTGGTCCATGAACGTGTGCCTCAAATGTGATTATTAGCTGTGCATTCATGCAAATATGCATGTTATAATCCAATAAATTATGTTATGATTCAATAAGTCATAACGTACTCTGTATATGTGTTCAATAAGCATTTTCTACATCAAGATGATGCATAAAGATTTTTTTAAAAAAAAAATGAAGCAATGTGGACCGAAGAATAACAAAAGCTGGGGAAGACCATTGACTGAACGCATATTATTGCAGGCCTTTCAAATTTTTTGGATTAATTTTCAACGCTATGAGCTCTTTCCTTAAGTTGAAATGTTGAATTAAAAAAATATATATATTTTTAAAATTATTGTTGGCTGGAAACTATTTTTATCTTTATACTACGTGGGATGCCAACCTACCATCTAAGATTTTATTTTTTTCTACGTCACGAATAAATATATGGTTTGTTGCATTGATAAATTTTAAATAAATTATTGGTATTTATTAACCAATAGAATTGAAATTATCATATAAAGATACTAATCCAACCTCTTCTGAAGAAGTGAATTCAGGACTATCTATAATTTTTTTAAAAAAATTAAAAATATCTAAAATCATCATGGGAGAGCTCTGAACTTAGATTAGCTCTAACATCTGACGGTTTCAGGATTAAAATCATTATCTGGGCTTTTTTTTTAAAAAAAAGTATTGGCTCTTGTTGAACATAAATTGTTACAAAAAAAAAAAACTAGGTTAGCATTCCTTATGGCATGAGAAATATTATTTTAGAAAATAATTTACAGCCAACGAGATTCAGGAATATTGGTTTTTAGACAGCGACGGTGCAACCAAGGCTCTTCACTTGGAGAACTTCTATTTGCACAGTTTAAATTGCTCAGTATATTTTTTATTTTTTTTAATTTAATTTTTAAATTATTCTTAAAATCCTTACCTTTTTTCACTATGCTCCGGCAGCCACCATCCCTTCGCCTTCGGCTTGTCTTTTCTTCCACGTTTGCTTTAATAACCCTCCTCATCTTTCTCGTTCACTCCGGTAGCCCTCCTTCCGAGCACCGACCTTCCTTTCCAACTTTTCTTTGCTTTGATGCTCGAGGAGGGGCTGGAGTGAACGAAAAGAGGAAAGAGAAGGAAGAAAGACGAGAAAGAGGCTATCGAAGTGAATCAAGAGAGGAAATCTGCTGGAGCGAACAGGAAAGAGAGAGCAAAGCCGAGAGGGCTATCGGATCGAACAAGGAAGAAGGGGGAAGCCGAAGGGTTCGCTGAAACGAACGAAGAAGGAAAGAAAAGCCAAGAGGGCTATCAGAGTGAATGAAAAAGAAGGGAAAAGCTTCGGGAGGATGGGGGTGGCTATAGGAGCGCGCGAAAAAGAAAAATTAAGGATTTTAAGAATAATTTAAAAATTAATTTTTTTAAAAAATTTTGAAAGGTGCACTAATCAACCTAGGCGATGCAAATGGAAGCTCCCTCACTTGAGAGCCAGCGCACTACGTTTGGTGAGTAACAGGTGGTGCAATCTTGGTTGGCTGGAGGAAAGGTGGAAAGCTCATGCTATCACGATCGTGCCCAAAGATTTTTCGCTGTCATTAGAACTAGATGATTTCTTTGAGATTTAACATTGTTTTTCCCCTCGATCGACAACAATATTTCTGGATGCTAGCTTGCCAAATCGACGTAGCATAATTCGATCTGGACCAAGGAATTATTCGAGTGATTACTTTATCAAATGATATTTTGACCAGGTAATTAGGATATTTTGATCCTCCTCAAACTTATTATTTTTATACATTAATTTTCAATATTTTAAAAATATTGCAATCGTATTATTCTATTCTATTATATGGTACCAATTAAAATTAATAAAATAACTAAAATGTAATCTTAATTGACTTCATGTAATATAACTTTTATAATATAATAATTAAATTGTAATAATTGAAAGTGTAAGGGTTAAAGTAAATTTTAAATGAAAGTTTGAGGAGAAAAACGTATTTTAAACATAGTTAGGTCCTGAATTCACCATCAAATCATTAAACATGTTCATAGAACATAAATTATTAACCATGAATAATTAATGAGAGTAGTTATGAATAATTGTCATTTAGGTCACTTAGGAAACCATGACCAATAATTGTTGTCATATATAGATGGTATAAGATAATTAATTCAGTATATATAGAAAGAGTTTGGCTTAGCTACGTTCAAAAAAATATTTATTCTAATTCTATCACAACTTTATTTGAATGGTGAAAGTCAAATGTTGATAATTCAAATCGTCAAATGTAGCCTATTATTTCTAAAATGATTAGATAAAAAATCATATGATTTCAATGTAAGATTTTAAAGAAAAACCTATATGTCGATTATAGAATATCAAAAATAAATAGAATTTATTATCATACTTATTTATACCATCTTTTAATTTATGCAAAAGCTATAACAAGCACTAAGGCTTAAACTTTTTCTTCTTACTTCTTCTATAAATGATGTTCTCAATAGATAATGAACAGAAATTAAACATACATTTAAAAAAAAAAAAAAAAGAGAGAGATTTAACTTATCTTTAATAAAATTTAATAGATTTTTCTTTCATGAGTTAGATTTTAGACTTATACAAACTACTTGCCTACATCATCTAACAAGATGTTTCTTATGTTGATGCTTGAGAGATTAAAAAAAATTATATTCAATTGTTTTACATTTTTAGATTGTTTAGTATTTTGATCATTTAATGATTGAGTTAGAAATCTCTAAATCAAATGATTTTGGGTATATAAGCATCCTAAAGCTACTAGATTTGTCTAATAGTTTGAATTATTTATATATGAACTTATTTAAGCATCCTAAAGATAATGGAATTATTTATATATGAACTTCATCTTTCCAATTTAAATTTAATCAGATCTAACTAAAAATGTTCATAAGTATAATTGAGTTATAATTTTTTATATAATTTATTACAAATTCATAAGCTTTTTTTTTTTAGCACATGCATGTTGGTACAAGAGTAATGACTGAGGCGGGAATATCTATTTGACATGAATTACTCTCCACACCCCCTCATTAAAAAAAAAAAATCTTAAACTATCTCTCCCCTTTTCTCTCCACACCCCCGCTTCCATCTCCTCCCCCTTTCGACGCCGCCCCCGTCTTCTCCCCCTTCGATGCTGCCTTCGTCTCTTTCCTTTTCAACAACGCCCCTCGGGCCCGTCTCCTTCCATCTCTTCGGCACCGCCCTCTCCTTTTCGTCTCATTTTCCTTCCCCAGTACCCTTTCTTCACTCCCCGGCACGTGCTCTCGGCGCTCTTTCGGCTCTCCTGCACTGGCTCTCTCCCGGTGCCCCTCCGGCTCGACACCGATCCTTTCCAACCCCCAGCGCTGGAAGAGAGCATGTGCCGAAAAGTGAGGAAGGGTTCTGAAAAAAAAGGAAGAGACGAAAGGAAGGAGGCGGTGTCGGGAAGGGGGAGGAGACGGGGCGGCGTCGGAAGGGGGAAGAGACAGGAGCGGAGGTGTGGAGAGAAAAAGAGGGTAGTTTATAAAATTTTTTTAAAAGGGAGGGGTGTACTGATTAATTTGGGTATGCAAATAGAAATTCCGGACTGAGGCTGGCTCAAACAAAAAGATTGGTTGATAAAGGGAAAGGAGAAGGCCAAAACATATGCATCGTTGGATTTATAACATAGATGAGCAAAAGCTACACGACAAAAAGGATGATGGGATGGAAGCGTTTTGTGCATCGTCTTCGGTGTATGAAGGCATACATCGGACGTGATGTGTCATGATCCATTGACTATAATGCATTTTGTACATGTATTCATACGGATGCACGATCAATAAATGAAACAGATGCATGTCTTCATCGAAAGCGGTGCATGAAGACTTTTCTGATGGGATTACCATTGACACAATATATTAACGCAGACCTGCGTAATTTTCTTTCCTAAATTATTGCCCAAGTCCCCTGGTCTCAATGGTTGATGGCTTGATAACAGAAAAGGCCAGTAATTTGTACTCGGTGGCATTTTTCTCGTGTTGATGGCTTATATACGGAAGAGACCGACACGGCAAGGCACCGGACGATCCATCAATTAATTACAAGCTAAATTGGCAAACTTTTTTTTAAGCGTGAGACTAAAAATGGAGGGGTGGCAAGCTTGAAGGAAACTCCTATCATAAGAGGCAAAGAAAAATTAAGCTTTGAAACGACAGCAGGCGTGACAATGAGTGTGATCAATAAGAAAGGTAACACAAATTTGTTTACGTAATTCCATCATTGACCGAAGTGTTTCATTAATTGCGAGATTAACCAAGGGTTATAAGAGCTATCTTTTATCAAAATTTAAAATTAAAAAAATATTTTTTTATCAAAAAATCTCTCGCATAAATTTGAAAACCTACGTATATCCAATAAGATTGTCTTTGAACTCTCTCAATAACTTTAATAATTTTCTGAATTATCCAAGATACTTTGGAGTTAAGAGTGTAACGCTCTAAGCATAC
>UESW01004436.1:769566-877049 GCA_900491605.1 Calamus simplicifolius | reverse complement strand
GAGTCAACTCCAGCTTTGGGCGAGTCGGCTCGAAGATGCGTTACCAAAAATAGAATATTCAGAAAGTTAAAGGGTCGACCTCAACGAAATAAGTGTCGACTCCTGACGTCGGGGGTCGACTCATGAAAGGTAAGGGGTCGACTCGCGAAGTGCTCAGAAAAACAACCTTCTGGTGTCTGAGCGGAGTCGACTCCACAGTCATGGAGTCGGCTCGACAGAATCGGGGTCGACTCTTGAAATCACAGGGGTCGACTCGTGAAAATCAGGAATCTCTGTATACTGAGTGGAGTCGACTCTAAAACTCTAGAGTCGGCTCCAGAACGTATCAAAAATCAGAGTAATTTCTGATTACTTGAAATTCGTTCCAGATTAATTTTAAATCAATTTTTTGACTTGAATACAATAAAATTGTCATTAGGAATCAATTCAAGAAATATTCCAAAAACTCATTGATTGAAATATGAAGTATAAAAATTTCTTTGAAAGCTTAAACATGGAGCTTGAAGTTACTTTCAAATTGATAAAAGGTCATACTTAACATACTCATTGATTGTTCTAAATAAATTCATTGCTCATGTAAATAAACTCATGCATCTTTTAATATACTCATGGCTTTTGGTAATCATCAAAATCATAAGATTGGGGAACAATTTCTCAACAATCTCCCCAACAGAAGCCACAATCTCAGGTATTATGTTATACAAGTCAATTTTCTACTTCTACATCATGGGTATTAGATACCGGATGTGGATCTCACATTTGTGTAAATGTGCAGGGTCTCAGACAAAGTAGAAAATTGGCTCAAGGTGAAGTGGACCTACGAGTTGCAAATGGAGCAAGAGTTGCTGCATTATCTCTAGGATGTTATGAATTACCTTTACCTAGTGGACTTGTTTTGACTTTAAGCAATTGTTACTATGTGCCTGCTATGAGCAGTAACATTATTTCAGTTTCAAGTTTAGACAAAGATGGTTTTAAATTTATTATTGAGAATAATTCTATGTCCATCTATCATAGAGACATTTATTATGGTTTTGCTCAATTATTAAATGGGCTCTATGTTCTAAACTTTGATGAAACAAATTACAAGTCTGTTTATAACATTAATACTAAAAGGTTTAAATCAAACGATTTAAATCCTACCTATCTTTGGCATTGTCGCTTAGGCCATATAAATGAGAAGCGCATATCAAAACTTCATCAAAATGGGCTTTTATATTCATTTGATTTTGAATCATATGAATCATGCGAATTTTGTTTGATGGGTAAGATGACTAAGGCTCCTTTCACAGGACAAGGTGAAAGAGCCCAGATTTATTGGCCCTTATACATACCGATATATGTGGACCATTAAGTTCACCGGCCAGAGAAGGTTATTTGTATTTCATCACTTTTACTGATGATTTCAGCAGGTATGGATATGTATACCTAATGAAACATAAATCTGAATCTTTTGAAATATTCAAAATATTCAAAAATGAAGTACAAAATCAGCTTGGTAAAAATATTAAGATACTTCGATCAGATCATGGTGGTGAATATTTAAGTCAAGAGTTTTCTGACCATCTTAAAGATTGTGGGATAATTTTACAATTGACTCCTCCAGGAACACCACAATGGAATGGTGTTTCTGAAAGGAGAAATCAACTTTATTGGATATGGTTCAATCAATGATGAGTCAAATAGATCTTCCAATATCCTTCTGGGGATATGCCCTGGAAACTACTACGTTCATATTGAATAGAGTTCCATCAAAATTGATTCAAAAGACACCATATGAGTTGTGGACTAGGAAACCTCCTAGTTTGTCTTTTCTAAAGATATGGGGCTGTGACACTTATGTCAAACGTCAATTGTCTGACAAATTAGCACCCAAATCAGATAAGTGCATATTTGTGGGATATCCTAAAGAAACAAAAGGGTACTACTTTTACTACCCATCAGAGAACAAAGTGTTTGTTGCTCGTAATAGTCACTTTTTGGAAAGAGAATTTATTTCCAACAGAACTAGTGGGAGTGAAATTTAACTCGAAGAAGTTCAAGAACCACAAATTTACATGGAACCGATGATGGATGTTCAATCCAACTCACAAGTAGTTGCTGAACCTGAACCACTAACACAAGGGCCACGTATAACTGGTAGAATTCGTCACGAGCCTGAGAGATATGGTTTTCTTATTACTAACAATCATGATGTGATGCTCATAGATCAAAATGAGCCTACATGCTACCAAGAAGCTATGAAAGGCCCTGACTCTGAGAAATGGCTTATAGCCATGAAGTCTGAAATGCAATCCATGTATGATAATCAAGTATGGACTTTGATTTATCCACCTAATGGTATTAAATCTATTGGGTGTAAATGGTTTTTTAAGAAGAAAACCGACATGAATGAAAATGTGCATACCTATAAAGCACGACTGGTTGCAAAAGGTTTCAAGCAAACACATGGTATAGACTATGATGAAACTTTCTCACCTGTAGTCATGCTTAAATCTATTAGAATTCTTCTTGCCATAGCTGCGTATTATGACTACGAAATATGGCAAATGAATGTCAAGACAACATTTCTAAATGAAATCTATTCGAGGATGTGTATATGACACAACTCAAAGGTTTTGTTAATCCAAAAGATTCGCATAAGGTATGTAAACTCCAAAAATCCATTTATGGATTAAAGCAAGCATCTCGGAGTTGGAATCTTCCTTTTGATGAAACAATCAAAGATTTTGGTTTCATTAAGAATGAAGATGAACCTTGTGTATACAAGAAGGTTAGTGGGAGCGCAATAGTTTTCTTAGTACTCTATGTAGACGACATATTACTCATTGGAAACGATATTCCTACTTTGCAGAATGTCAAGACATGGTTAGGAAAATGTTTCTCAATGAAGGACTTAGGTGAAGCTGCCTATATCTTAGGGATTAAGGTCTATAGAGATAGATCTAGAAGAACCATTAGCCTAAGTCAGAGTACATACATTGACAAGGTGCTAAAAAGGTATAGCATGGAGAATTCCAAGAGAGGATTCTTACCAATGTCACATGGAATTAAATTGAGTAAGATTCAATGTCCTATTTCAAAGGAAGAACAGGAATGCATGAGCAAAATTTCATATGCTTCAGCGATTGGATCTATCATGTATGCCATGTTATCTACTCGACCAGATGTCGCTTATGCTTTAAGCATTACTAGTAGGTACCAGTCAGATCCAGGTGAAAGTCATTGGATCGCCGTCAAGAACATTCTCAAATACTTGAGAAGAACTAAAGATGTGTTTTTGACATATGGGGGACTGGATGGTGCGCTTGTGGTAAATGGTTACACATATGCTAGCTTCCAAATTGATTCAGATGATTTAGATCACAGTCTGGTTATGTGTTTTGTTTAAATGGAGGTACTGTCAGCTGAAAGAGTTCCAAACAAGACACCGTTGCTGATTCTACTACAGAGGCTGAATATATTGCAGCATCGGATGCAGCTAAGGAATGGTTTGGATTAAAAGTTCATTGGTGGTTTAGGAGTCGTTCCTAGCATTGCGGATCCAGTGGACCTTTATTGTGACAATAATGGGGCGATTGCACAGGCTAAGCAACCTAGATCAGATATTTGCTGTCATTTATGGTTTTATCTTTATTTAATAAACTATTTTATTTATCATATTATTATTTATGCTCTTCTAATGTGATAAAAAGGTTTCCTTGAATAGTTTATTCTTCCTATATCATTAAAGTATGTGACTTTAATAGTGAAACTATAAGGTGATAAGAATACTATTCTAAATTGTCCCTAATCATTCATTATATGGAACAATAATGAAGTAAGATTAGTATGTTGGTTGATTGATGATCACGTTTTACTGGTCATGGATATGAGATATCAAGTCAACACATAGATACATATAAGAGTACATTGTATTGGATCGATCCACCATGAGAATATCATATGGATTCTGTTATGAATACTTCTCTTCATGATGTTATTATTTTAGTCCTTTGACCTAATGACACCATGGATTTCTACATAGTGAATTTCATGTTTTGACACGGCTCTTCATCATCTTTAACCAGATGATCATAAGATTGTGATTGGATATGGAATAAACTACGTTGAGGGATATGAGTGTTCGTGAAGGAATTTGTCCCTCTCATTAATTTGAGAGAGATATTTTGGGCCCTCTTGAAGAGTGAGACTGAGAAAAGTACTTGGCCATGCCCAACTGAATTGATAAGAAGTTATCAGTAACATTTGGTTTATTCAGTCAAACTCTGGAATTAAGAAAAACTTGTGATTAAACAATCTATGAGAGATGTGATCTATGCCTCATACTTAATCACTAAATATCGTGTGACAAAGGGACTAGATAATTGACATCTACTAGGTAAAGTCAGATCGACGATCTTCACTCAATTTGGGTAGACATAATATTTTGCTAGAGACCAATTATGTCTTGTAGGCCCGAAAGGGTTTTAGTTCTACTACCAACATTGAGTGAACCTACAGGGTCGCACACAAGGAATGACGCGTATAGGTTATGGATTTAATTTGTATAAACCCAACGAAAATAAATAATAATCTTCACTATTGTGTCCTTTTGGATTCTAAAACTCTTAACATTAGATGTGCAGGGAATAAGAAGACGTATCTTTTTGGATTCCAAAACTCTTAACATTAGATGTGCAGAGAATGAGAAGACGTGTCTTTTTGGATTCCGAAATTAAGAGTCCTATTAATGAGAATATTCTATTTTGAATATGATATTATCATTATAAATGGATGTTGTTGCTGATATAGATGTGACAATGCTTGTCGTCAACATGAGATGCGCAGAGAAACACTGCGCACCATAAAAATGAGAGTTTTAGTGAGATTATTTCTGAATTGATCTAGAAGAGTTCTAGAGAGTGCTAGCACACTGAGTCCCATTGCGAAGTGATCATTCGTGTGGATACCATAGAGGGAGTTGTGGTTTCGCAGCGCCTAAAGATCTATCTCATCAAAATAATTTTATTCACATAAGGTACGATTCTCATTCCCTAATCAATTTAATTGAACCACATGAATCCTTCTAGGGATTTAGGTTAATTTTCGGCTGCATATTTTTGGCATTAGACTCCTAAATTCCCATCAAATGAAACATGAGAAAAAATCTTTTTGGCAGGGTGAAAAATGAAGAATTGACAAAAAAAGGAGCAAATTTTGACAGAAACCACTTACCTGACAGTGGCTCAAGGGCTAGGGCTTCGATTGGGCGGCGATCTACTAGACTATCAAAGAGAAAAAAAAGGTCTGAGTAGATCGGCCATGGTTATCGCAACATCGTCTAGGATTTTGACATCAAAAGGGATGTCATCGATCTCATCTAGGATTTTGACATCAAAGGGACGTCATCGATCTCAGGGAGAGGATGACTTCGTCAGTCAAGGCAAAGAAGAAAAAGGTAAGGGATGAAATTTCTTACCTTGCGGTGGCCAAATACAGTGATTGCATCGGCGTTCGCTTACCAGAGGTCGCACGATCCTCTATCGATCGATCCAAAGCTCATTGGGAAGGACTGGGAAGGAAGAAGGGAAGAGGCTGGGAGGAGAGGGTTCTAATGAGAAGAAGGGAAACATGAGCAGAAGCAGGAGATCGTGAGATCAGGATGAGAGCCGCTTGGAAGGGAGGGCCGGAGGGGGAAGCGGAAAGGACACACTTAGGGCAAAATATAATCTTTTTTATTGATAAATATGCTCTCAAGGGATAGCTGGGGGAATAACTAGCTATTTCTGAGTTCCTAGGGAATAAGTTTAGGAGATAACCCATGTTTAAACATGGGTTATCCCCTCTGGTTAAACTTTTTCAGAGTAATCCCATGCAGTTATAGCTTTTGGGGATAAGAAGGGATATCCGGGTTATCCCTATTTCAAACACAGCCTTAAGCCACATGTACACTTACCAACAGAGAATAATTCCCAAGTTTTGTAGATTTTTGTTAATGCCTGGTCACTTTGAGTTGGCGTCTTTGAGCGTCAGTTGGTACTCCAAGGGGGAAGCAAGATCACTCCATCGTCTCCAGAATCCTGCAAGAAGTCTCTTAACTGAGAATTCCAGTAATAGGACCCTCTAACGCCCAAATTAGCAAGCATAAGCTTTTCTTTGGAAGAAGAGGTCTGTGTGTGGAAGAAGCGGGTTGTTTTCGACTTAGGAAAATTCCCCCTCTGTTCGCCCTTACCTTCTTTTTATCAGCATTTCCCTTTGCTAAAGTCCGAATATCATGACGTGTCAGCATTCCTACATATAGAATGTCAGGGCTGGTCGGATTGGATCCGTGTCCATTATTCCGACATCATCAATGTTTTTCCAGGAATGATCGATTTTTAATACTCATTTAGCCAGAGTCATTAATCCTGCTAATGACTTTTTGGGCCTTGATGGCTTTTCTGACTTGAAATGATGGATACTTTATGGTAGGTAATCGCTTTTTGATGCTTATTTAGCCAGACTCATTAAATCCTGCTAATGATTTTTTGGGCCTTAGTGGCTTTTCTGACTTGAAGTGATGGATACTTTATGGTAGGTAATCGCTTTTTGATGCTAATTTGGCCAGAGTCATTAAATCCTGCTAATGACTTTTTGGACCTCAGTGGCTTTTCTGACTTGAAGTGATGGATACTTTATGACAGGTAATCGCCTTTTGATGCTTTTTGGGCTGAGATCTTCTGAAGAGGATGTCCGAATTGACGTCTCCTATCTTGTCAAATCTGTGAGGTTTTGGAAGAAGATTCGCACCTAGGATCGGCCCTGGGGCCGCCTAGGAGCCAAGCACCGTCGAGGCTGCCTAGAACTAGCCCTGGAGCTGCCTAGGGGCTGAGCGTCGTCGGGGCCGCCTAGGGCCAAGTGCCGGGGACCACCTAGAACTGGCCTTGGGGCCGTCTAGGGGCCGAGCGCTGTCGGGATCGCCTAGGACTGGCCCTGGAGCTGCCTAGGGGCCGAGCGCCGTCGAGGCCGCCTAGGACTGGCCTTGGGGCCGACTAGGGGCGGAGCGCTGTCGGGGCTGCCTAGGACTAGCCCTGGGGCCACTTAAGGGCCGAGTGTCATCAGGAACGTCTAGGACCGGCCCTGGGGCTGCCTAGGGGCCGAGCGCCTTTGGGGCCGCCTAGGACTGGCCCTGGGGCCGCCTAGGGGCGAATCGAGGCCGCCTAGGACTGGCCCTGGAGCCGCCTAGGGGCCGAGCGCTATCGATGCTGCCTAGGACTGGCCCTGGGGCCATTGGGTCCGCCTAGGACTGGCCTTGGGGCCGCTTAGGGGCCAAGCACTGTTGGGCCGCCTAGGACTGGCCTTGGGGCCGCCTAGGGGCCAAGCATCGTTGGGGCCGCCTAGGACTAGCCCTGGAGCCGCCTAGGAGCCGAGCGCTGTCAGGGCCGCCTAGGACTGGCCCTGGGGCCGCATAGGGGCCGTTCTATCATCTTGTCATGTGGCTTCTGCTAGCCACATCGGACCGAACACTATTTTTATCACGTGGCTTTTACTGGCCACATCATATGCCCCCCCGCTCCTGAGTCTTGGTCTTCACGTGCACAGCACTTTCCAAGAGAAAGGAGCGTGAAAAATTCTCGTATAATTAGGTTTAATGTGCCATGCCTTTTTAATGATGGGCATGCACTTCTAAAGAGATTAAGAATCCTTTTCTTATTTAAAAGAAATGCCTCGTGATTAACGGGAAAAGAGTTTTACGTAGTTAAATTACCCTGATGGCTCTTTTTGCTGGGGGAATGTGCTCCACTTATGGGTTAGTGACACTTGGGCCACGATTCGGCGCTCTCCGCTTCGCTCTTCATAATGGGCAAGGTCTCCTAAATCTGATAAGTTGACATTATACTGCCCATCCCTTTTTCTTCCATTGCTTCTACATTCTTCTTACTTCTTGTTCCTCCCCCAAGCACCGAGCTTCCCTTTGCTTTGTCCTTCCGTTTCGAGGTTAGTTTCTTGATTTTCTTTGTGTTTCTTTCTTTTCGATGGATTCCCAGATTGATAGGAAGGATAAGAGGCCTTTAGTCGAACCATCTAGGGAAGAGGTTCTCGAGGCTCGTCGTCGTGCTCCCAGCGGGGTCTCTATTCCCGGTCGTTTTGAGGTTGCTAATCCATCCTCCGGCGAGGTCCCTTCAGGCCAGATTCCCTCGAGCGAGGTTCCCTCAGGCGATGTCCCTCCAAGCGGGATTCCTTCTCCCGCGGCTAGGGCTGCCTCTCCGACTTCTAGGATTTCGCCTCCACCATCCCATCCAGTATCTCCCACTAGATCCACCTTCGCGGGGCCAGGGGGGGTATGCTCCATCTTGAAAGAGCAAGACATAAGGAGGATTAGAGTCCAGTATAATGTTCCTGACAGTGTCTGTCTGTTCGCCCCCTGGTCTGGCGACAAGGTGACTTGTGGCCGAGGAGGAGGAGTTGCCCTTTATGAAGAATTCCTCAAGAGTGGACTCCGCCTCCCTCTCCAATCTTTCTTTTTAAATCTCTTAGATAGGTATAACCTAATTCCTGCGCAATTGACCCCAAATTCTATCCAAATTATATACTCGTTCATAGTGCTCTGCCATTTTCATGGTGCCCCCGCTCAAGTTTCTCTCTTTCGAGCTTTGTATAAACATAGATACTCCTCCAAGAGTGGCTGGTGGAGTTTTGCCTCCCGTCCTAAGAGGGTACTCAAATTGAACTTACCCTCAAAGGTTAAAGAGTGGAAGTCGCGTTTCTTTTATGTCCATGGCGAGGGGGTGAAGACATCCTAGAGTTATCCTGACTCCAGTCCCAATAAAAATTCCACATAGAGGAAAGGGATCGAGGACTTTTCGAGGCCCTCCTATCCTCCGTCGTCCCTCCTTGTGCAGAGTTGCTGTCGGAGGGCAACCTTCACAAAGCTTTAGCAGCACCGGTGGCAACCTCACCGATATCTGGTGAGCATCACCCTCCTCTGCCATTGGCCATAGCTTCTTGTTCCTTGCTTTATCCTTGTTTGTTTATTATGTATGTACGTCTATACCTATGCCTTTATTTGTTCATGGTTTATTGTGGTTTGTTTTACTGTTCCTATTTTTGTCCTCTGACTCTTTGTTTTTATGATGTAGAAATGAGGTTCTCCACAGATTTTTGTCGGAGGCCCTTAAGAAAAAGAGAAAGACCGCCGGAGGCTCGACGAGGGCGGCGCCCAAGAAGCCAAAGCGGGCTGAGCGACCGCCCCCCTCCCCTGAAGTCACCTTGGCAGGGGAAGCAAGAGAAAGGGATCCCTCTGTTGAAGAATTGGTAACATAGGTTCCTTCGGCCGTTGTTCAAGAAGGGCCACCAATGGGGGTCCCTCTGGCTACGACTCAAGAGAAGCCAGCAAGGGAAAAATCTCCGCCACCCGCCGGAGTTGAGGATGAGGTTCCGCTGGAAGAAAGGGCGACAACACCTTCGATTCGGGAGGTCAGCGAGGATTAGTCCTCGGATGTTCGCTCGCCCCAAGAGGGGGCAGAGGTGCCCTCCGATGAGGGTCTTATGAATCGGCCACTTTTTGTCAATGCAATTCGCCGAGGTCGCTGGCCGAGCGCGTGCTTAGCCGCTCGGCCCTGCCCAATCTCCAAGCCGAGCTTCGATGTCAGTCGTTGGAGAAATCCCTGGATACTTTCTTCACTGCCATCCTCCAGGTGATTATACAGGTCCTTTGCTCCTTCTTTATTCAAGTCACTTATAATCAGTCTCTCACCTTCTGGTGTATGCAGGCGTCTAACAGTGCGTTTGTTCTTCAGGATGCTTGCCTCGGAGGCTCGGGCAACTAGAAACAAGGCCCATCTGAGCTGGACGCCCTTAAGTCTCAGGTGGACGAGCTAACACGGGAGGTGTCTAAGGTGAGAGCTCGGGAGCTCGCAGTGTCTGGCACGCTGAGGGCTGTCGAGGAAGAGGGTTGGGGTCTTAAGGCCAGGTCGAGGAGGCCGAGAGAAAAGCTTGAGTGGTCGATGCCAAGCTGGCCGAAGCCATGTCGAGGCTGGGGCCAGCCGAGGAAAAATTGAAGAGTGCACTTCTCAGGACCACTCAGGCCGAAGAAAGAGCAGCCACGGCAGAGGACAGGATAGAGCTACTCGAGCTTGATGCTCGAGCCATGGAGGAGAGACTGACCAATACCGAGGAGCAGCTAACTTTCACTGAGGAGAAGCTGGCCTCTGCCGAGGGAGAGATCAGGGAAACTTTGGCTAAACTGATCATCGCCGAAGTTCAGGCCAAGGAGAGTATAATGGCTGCTCAGACAGAGGCCATGATTAGGGTCAGTGCTGCCGACCAGCGGGCCCAAAGTGTAGTGAAGGCTTATAAGGGCTCTGCTGAATTTGCAGCTAAGTGCAACGAAGCGGCTGTCGACGCTTATGCTAAGGGATTTGAAAAGTGTAAGGAGAAAATTCTTCAAGTTCACCAGTTGGGCAATCTTGACGACATTCAGCCTGTAGATGAAGACGTGGATGGTGAGTCGGAGTCCTCTGAGCCTTGATTTTGACTTTCTTTTACTCTTTTTGTATTTGTAATATGGCTGAGATTAGCCTTCTGTATGACAATACATTAGTAGCAAGATCCTTTTGGTTATCTTGTGCGTGGCTTCAATTTTTTAAACCAATTCTATCAGTTTTTTCCAACTTTCTATGCGATTATACTTCGACGTTCGACAAACTAACCTTATTCCCCTAAGTGCATTTGATAACCTATCAGTGTAACTCGTTCAAGAATTACACGGGGGACTTCCCATGCCGACCCAAGAGCTCTACTCGAGGCCGTCTAGAATTTAAGGTTTGAACCTTCGGGATTTCTCGTGCCGGACCAGGGTGTCTGTGCCCTTTTGGGCCGGCAAGGTCCTTTCGATAACAACCTAGGGCTAGGGGCTGAGTATCGTCAAGGCCGCCTAGGTCTGGCCCTGGGGCCACCTAGGGGCCGTGTGCCATCTAGGACCCGCTCAGAGGCCGGCTAGGGGCCGACCATCGTCGCGGCCACCTAGGACTCGCCCGGAGGCCGGCTAGGGGCCGAGTGGCATTTATTATGTGGCTTTGAACCTTCAGAGGTTTCCGCACTGGCCTAGGAGTTTGACTCGAGGCCTCCTAGGACACAGGACTTGAACCTTCAGAGGTTTCTCGCGCCGGTCTGGGGTGTTTGTGCCCTTTGGGCCACCGAGGTCCTTTTAAAAACTGCCACGGGGGTTTCTCGCGCCGGCCTGAAAGTTTGACTCGGGGCTGCCTAGGACACAAGATTTGAACTTCCGGAGGTTTCTCATGCCGGTTCGGGGTGTCTGTGTCCTTTGGGCCACCGAGGTCCTTTTAAAGACTGCCACGGGGCTTTCTCGTGCCGGCCCGAGAGTTTGACTCGGGGCCGCCTAGGACATAGGACTTGAACCTCCGGAGGTTTCTCGCGCCGGTCTGGGGTGTCTGTGTCCTTTGGGCCACCAAAGTCCTTTTAAAACTGCCACGGGGGTTTCTCGTGTCGGCCTGGGAGTTTGACTCGGGGCCGCCTAGGACACAGGACTTGAACCTCCAAAGGTTTCTCACGCCAGTCCGGGGTGTCTGTGTCCTTTGGGCCATCGAGGTCCTTTTGAAAACTGCAACGGAAATTTCTCGCGCCGGCCCGGGAGTTTGACTTGGGGCCGCCTAGGACACAGGACTTGAACCTCCGAAGGTTTCTCGCGCTGGTCCGGGGTGTCTGTGTCCTTTGGGCCACCGAGGTCCTTTTAAAAACTGCCACGAGGGTTTCTCGCACTAGCCCGAGAGTTTGACTCGGGGCTGCCTAGGACACAGGACTTGAACCTCTGGAGGTTTCTCGCGCCGGTCTAGGGTGTCTATGTCCTTTGGGCCACCGAGGTCCTTTTAAAAACTGCCATGGGGGTTTCTCGCACCGGCCTGGGAGTTTGACTCGGGGCTGCCTAGGACAAAGACTTGAACCTCCGAAGGTTTCTCGCGCCAGTTCGGGGTGTCTATGTCCTTTGGACCGCTGAGGTCCTTTTGAAAACTGCCACGAGGGTTTCTCGCGCCGACCCGGGAGTTTGACTCAGGGCCGCCTAGGACACAGGACTTGAACCTCCGGAGGTTTCTCACGCCGGTCCGGGGTGTCTATGTCCTTTGGACCACCGAGGTCCTTTTAAAAACTACCATAGGGGTTTCTCGCGCCGACCTATGAGTTTGACTTGGGGCCTCCTAGGATACAGGACTTGAACCTCCGGAGGTTTCTCGCGCCGGTCCGGGGTGTCTGTGTCCTTTGGGCCGCCGAGGTCCTTTTAAAAACTGCCATGGAGGTTTCTCGCGCTGGCCCGGGAGTTTGACTTGGGGCCGCCTAAGACACAGGACTTGAACCTCTGGAGGTTTCTCGCGCTGATCCGCGGTGTCTGTGTCCTTTGGGCCGTCGAGGTCCTTTTGAAAACTATCATGGAAGTTTCTTGCGCCGGCCCGGGTGTTTGACTCGGGGCCGCCTAGGATACAGGACTTGAACCTCTGGAGGTTTCTCGCACCGGTCTGGGATGTCTGTGTCCTTTAGGCTGCCGAGGTCCTTTTAAAAACTGCCATGGGGGTTTCTCGCGCCAGCCCAAAAGTTTGACTCGGGGCCACCTAGGACACAGGACTTGAACCTTCGGAGGTTTCTCGCGTCGGTCCAGAGTGTCTGTGTCCTTTGGGCCGCCGAGGTCCTTACTTTGAAGCAATAAAATTTGAAAACTATTCTTCGATAATCATTTGTTTAGTACATTTATTAATGATAATATCGACGGAGGTTACCAGCGTTCCAAGTGCATGGAATAAGTTGTCCGTCCATCCCTTCTAGTCGGTAGGCTCCTTTCGCAAGCGCCTTTACGACTCGATATGGTCCTTCCCAATTCAGCGATAACTTGCCTCCTTATGTTGGCTTGGACACCTCAGCCCTTCTAAGGATCAGGTCTTCGGGGTGGAACGTCTTGGGATGGACCCGAGCCTTATAGTATCTCTCAGCTCGCTGGCGGAAAGTGGCCATCCTAAGCCGTGCCAGATCTTGGGTTTCGTCGATGATGTCCAGATTAGCCTTCAACTGATCAGGGTTTTCATCCTCCTTATATGCTTCTATTCGGGTGCTGGGAAGGCCGATCTCATCTAGGATAACTGCTTCAGATCCAAGACGAGGCTGAAGGGAGTCTCTCCTGTAGGGGCCCTGGAAGTTGTGTGATACGCCCATAATACACTTGGAAGCTCCTCCACCCATTTGCCCTTTGATTCATCTAACCGGGTTTGGAGTCCTCGAAGGATAGTGCAATTCATGACCTCTGCCTCTCCATTAGATTGAGGGTATCTGACAGAAGTAAACCTATGGCAAATGCCTAGCTCGGCACAAAAAGCCTTGAATGTTGAATTGTCAAACTGGCGACCATTGTTGGTAATCACCGTATGGGGCAAGCCATACTGGCAAATGATGGATTTCCAAAAGAACATCCTTGCTTTAGCTTCAGTGATCTTGGCTAGTGCCTCGATCTCGACCCATTTAGTGAAATAGTCAATAGCTACTAACAAAACTTTCGCTGTCCTGCAGCTGGGGAAAAGGCCCAAATATATACATTCCCCACTTAGCAAAAGGCCCGGGGGCAGAGAGTGGATTTAACCGTGAGGCCGGCTGTTGTTGGATATTCGAGTGCCGCTGACAGCTATCACACTTTCGAACCAACTCGGTGGCATCCTGGCGCATTGTAAGCCAGTAATACCCTTGGCGAAGAGCCTTATATGCTAGTGACCTGCCCCCCACATGATTCTCCACTTAGCAAAAGGCCAGGGGGCAGAGAGTGATTTAACTGTGAGGCCGGCTATCATTGGATATTCGAGTGCCGCTGACAGCTTTCGCACTTTCGAACCAACTTGGCGGCATCCTGGTGCATCGTAAGCCAGTAATACCCTTGGCGAAGAGCCTTATATGCTAGTGACCTACCCCCCACATGATTCCCACATATGCCTTCATGAATTTCTCTAAGAACATAATCAGCATCTGCCAAGCCTATGCACTTGAGAAGAGGATGAGAAAAAGACTTCTTGTACAAACAACCATCTATCAATACAAACTTGATCGATCTTTTCTTGAGCAACCTAGCTTTTGCAGGGTTGGTGGAGACAGAGCCGTCAGTAAGGTAGCGAGTGTAAGTATCCATCCAAGTTGGCTCCTGTATGATGGGTACAACTTCTTCTGCGGAATCGATACTGGGGCTCTCTAGATGCTCGACGTATGCCCTTTCTAGGCAATCGTCTGCCGAAGTGGCTAGCTTTGATAGCGCATCGGCTCTAGCATTCTCCCCCCTTGGAATGTAACTGATGGTGAAGTAATCTAATGAGGAGATTAACATCTTAACCTTACTCAGATATCGGGACATAATAGGGTCACGAGCCTCAAACTCTCCAGTGATGTGCCCGAAGATGAGCTGGAAATCAGTAAAGGCCCGGAGATGCTTTCTCCTGATCTCTCGAGCGAGCTTGATTCTGGCCAGCAGGGCCTCGTATTCGGCTTGATTGTTGGTAGCCTTAAAGAGGAAACGAAGGGCGTACCCAAAGACTATACCCTCCAGACTCGCCAAGATGAGGCCCGCCCCGCTTCCTTGGGAATTGGAGGCACCGTCAACATGGAGAATTCAAGCTTCTGCCAAATCCTCCTCAGCTACCGAGCACTTTTCAGGGGCATCGTTGTTTTTCTCGTCAATCCAAGTGCATTCTACCAAAAAATCCGCCAGCACTTGGGATTTAAGGGTAGGTCGAGCCTGAAATGAAAGATCAAATTCTCCCAATTTAACAGCCCACTTTGCTAGACTGACCGAAGTGTCAGGTCAAGCCAGAATAGATCGGAGAGGTTTGTTTGTAAGCACCACTATTGGGTGCGCCTAAAAATATGGTCGGAGACGCTGAGTAGAAACAACCAAGGCAAAGATAATCTTCTCCATTCTGGTATATCAGAGCTCTATATTAGGAAGCACCTTGCTAGTGTAGTAAATAGGCTTCTGCATCCCATCCTGGTCGAGCCAAACTAGAACGGAGCTGACTACTTCCGATGTGGCGGCTAGATAAACAAAGAGCTTCTCTCCCTCCTTTGGCTTCGACAGTAACGGTGGTGTAGACAAGAACTTCTTTAATTCTTCAAAGGCTCTTTTGCAACTGTCTGTCCACTCGAAGCCGTCAACTTTGCGTAGGGCCTTAAAAAAGGGTAAGCACATCTCCGCCGATCTAGACAGGAATCAGCTTAAAGCAACTATTTTTTTGATGAGTCGCTGCACTTCCTTCTTGTTGACCAGCCGCCGCATACTGAGGATGGCTTGAATCTTTTCCGGATTTGCCTCAATTCTTCGCTGGGTTACTAAGAAACCCAAGAATTTCCTCGCATACTTACGGGGGTTAAGCTTGATTTGATGACTTCGGAGGTTGTCAAATGTCTCTTCTAGGTCAGCGACATGGTTGAAGATGTGGGTGCTCTTGGTCAGCATATTATCCACGTATACCTCCATGTTACTTCCAATCTGGTCTTTGAAGACCTTATTCATCAACCTCTGGTAAATGGCTCCGGTGTTCTTCAATCTGAAAGGCATCAATTTGTAACAGTAAATGCCTTTCTCCGTAATAAAAGAAGTGTTTTCTTCATCTGCTGGGTCCATCTTTATTTGGTTATAGCCAAAGAAGGCATCCATGAAACTCAGGAGCTCATGCCCGGATGTGGAGTCCACTAGCTGGTTGATCCGTGGTAGAGAAAAGCTATCTTTGGGGCTTGGGGCATGCCTTGTTGAGATCAGTGAAGTCAATGCAGATTCGCCAACTTCTACTCGCCTTCCGAACCATAACCACATTTGCCAACCAGCTCGGATATTGAGCCTCCCGAATGTGGTCGGCGGCTAATAATTTGTTGACTTCTTCATCTGTAGCTTTTTGTCATTCGGGGGCGAAACTTCTCTTTTTTTGGCGAATGGGTCGGCACTTGGTATCAATGTTGAGCTTGTGAGTTATCACCTTTGAAGGAATGCTAGGCATGTCCGAGGCAGACCATGAAAAACATTTGAGTTAGCCTATAAGAAGGTGATGAGTTTATTTTTCATTTCCAAAGGAAGAAGCTCACCAATTTGTACGATTTTTGCAGGATCATCTCCCAATGGGTAAGATAGCAGATGCTCAGCCGATTCTCCTCTCCTTTCAGACTCCCTGGGGTCAAATAGTATCGGGGTAAAGGGAGCCACCAACTCTTGAGGGCTAGGAGCCATGTGATAGCATAACTGTATGGGTTCTGCTCCCCATACATCTCTTTGACTCCCTGATTAGTAGGAAACCTCACCAGCCGATGCCTGGTGGATATGATCGCATCCAAGAGGTTCAAGCCTGGTCGACCGAGGATGGCATTGCAGGCCAGTAGGACTCGGGCCACCAAGAACCTCATTAGGACTGTGCTTTGATGGGGTGGCGATCCCGCTGTGACGGGTAAAGTAACCTCACCCTCCACTTTGATAGAATCTCCTATGAAGCCAACGAGAGGTGTGGCCACAGGTGATAAAGAATCAGGGGAAAGACCCATACGAACAAAAGCATCATAAGTAAGTATGCCTGCTAAGCTTCACTATCTACAAGTATTCTTTTTACAGGATGCTTAGCGATCGTCATAAAAACGATTACACTATCATCGTTTGAATGACTCCTTCCCCCTAACTCCCTTTCAAAATAGGGATTTACATCTTCTATCCCCTCATCTCCCCTTTGTCTCTTGGTGGATGAATCCACGCCCCATGAAAGCATGCCCACCGTCCGCTCCGTTGGAGTGTTGTCAACGCCGGCCTGAGCAGGCGGGGGCCCCATCAAAGGTGGGGTGGCCGAAGCTCCTTTCTTGATAAATTTTCTAAGGTAGCCCTGCTGAATGAGCTCTTTAATGGCGCGCTTCAAATTGGGGCATTCGTCGTGTCGTGGCCATAGTCCCTGTGGAAACGGCAGTAGCGGCTCCGGTCGCAGGCAACACCCGCCCTCAGCAAAGGGGGGCACCGGAGATAAGGCTCACCTTCAATCTCTATAAGAATGTGAGATCTCGGGGCGAGGAGAGGTGTGTAGCTCCCTTCCTCGGCAGGCGGGTTTTGGCGCCGATTATCCGGTTGGGCGGAGGTTCAGGCTTCTTAGGGAGGAATTGGCTTGGTACTTCTCGGGCTAGTTTCTTGCCGGCTACTCTGTCAGCATCCCTCCAGGTGTGGTCAGCTTCATCAACGCGGATATACTTGTGCGCTCGGTCCAGAAGCTCAGCATAAGAGCTAGGCGGTCTTTTATCCAGGGAGTAAGTGAAGCAAGAGGGTCGAAGCTCCCATTTCAAGGCCAAAGTGGCCACAGCATCATCCAAATGATATACCTCAAGGGCCGCTGCCTTAAACCGGGCTATGAAATCCTTTAGTAGCCCGCCTTTCTTTTGCTGCACAGAAAAGAGGTTGTCCGCTACCCGGAGGATTTTACGGCATGCATCAAACTGCGCCAAAAAGGCCTTCTCCAACTGCTGAAAAGAGTCGATGCTGGGTGAGAGTAGTCTAGAGTACCATGCGCGGGCGGCCTTCCGGAGAGTAGCAGAGAAGGCAATACATAATAAGGTATCAGTGGCCCCTTGGACTTGCATAAGAGATTTGTAGCTCTCCAGATGGTCTAAGGGGTCTATGGTACCATCATATGGGTCTAGCTAGGGGAGATGAAAACGGCGGGGTATGTGTTCTTCCATGACTTGGCAGGTGAGAGGGGGGCGCGAATTGTATTCCACCCCCGAATGTTCATGAAGCTTTGACTAAGCTCCTCCAGACGCCGATTTTGCTCCTCCAAGCGCCTCTCCATCTGATCGTTGATATCCTCACCCGCCGATTCGGATGACGAAGAGGTAGGATAGTGAGGCCGACGGCGATAAGAATCTCGGGGCTCCTTCCCTCGTCGGTGCTCATAACCGCCAGAGTGGAGAGTAGGGGACCGAGACCTCTTAAAACTTCCCTGGTGATGGTGCCTAGATGGAATTTGGGGATAGGGGTGTTCTTTCTATGAAGACCTTCTGTGCGCTGACTGTTGACTAGTCGGGGTAGCAGTCTGCGGTGGTGCAGGAATCCAGATTGCTGGTGCGCGGTGGCAGGTTGCTGCTCTTGTAACTCACGGACCACCCCGATAAGAGCTTGGACTTGCTGAGTGAGATTAACCAACTTCTCATGTGGGGTGGCCGATACTAATGGTGATAAAGAAGTAGGGAAGTCAGCATCTACTGGATCCATCCGAAGGGGATGCCCTCCAGCGGAACTGGAAGAGGCTTCCTGAACATGCGTTGGTTCCATCAAATCTTCCAAAAGCTACGAACTGACCCCCTTCCTGGCGCGCCAATCTGTTGATGCTTGGTCACTTTGAGCTGGCGTCTTTGAGCTTCAGTTGGTACTCCAGGGGGGAGCAAGATCACTCCATCGTCTCAAGAATCCTGCAAGAAGTCCCTTAACTGAGAATTCCAGTTATAGGACCCTCTGACGCCCGAGTTAGCAACTAGGAACACAGTAGAAGCTTTTCTTTGGAAGAAGAGGTGTGTGTGTAGAAGAAGCGAGTTGTTTTCGACTTAGGAAAATTCCCCCCTCTGTTCGTCCTTACCTTCTTTTTATCGGCATTTCCTTTGCTAAAGTCCCAATATCATGATGTGTCAGCATTCCTACGGATAGAATGTCAGGGGTGGTCGGATTGGATCCGTGTCCATTATTCCGACATCATCAATGTTTTTTCAGGAATGATCGGTTTTTAATACTCATTTAGCTAGAGTCATTAAATCCTGCCAATGACTTTTTGGGCCTTAGTGGCTTTTCTGACTTAAAATGATAAATACTTTATGACAGGTAATCGCTTTTTGATGCTTATTTAGCCAAAGTTATTAAATTCTGCTAATGACTTTTTGGGCCTTAGTGGCTTTTCTGACTTGAAGTGATGGATACTTTATGGCAGGTAATCGCTTTTTGATGCTTATTTGGTCAGAGTCATTAAATCCTGCTAATGACTTTTTGGACCTCAGTGGCTTTTCTGACTTGAAGTGATAGATACTTTATGACAGGTAATCACCTTTTGATGCTTTTTGGGCTGAGATCTTCTGAAGAGGATGCCCGAATTGATGTCTCCTATCTTGTCAAATCTGTGAGGTTTTGGAAAAAGATTCGCGCCTAGGATTTGCCCTGGGTCTGCCTAGTGGCCAAGCACCGATGAGGCCACCTAGGACTGGCCCTGGAGCCGTCTAGGGGCCGAGCGTCGTCGGGGCCACCTAGGACTGGCCCTGGGGCCGCCTAGGGGCCGACTGCCTTCGAGACCGCCTAGGACTAGCCTTGGGGCCGTCTAGGAGCCGAGCACTGTCGAGGCCGCCTAGGACTCGCCCAGGGGCCGAGCACCATCGGGGCCGTCTAGGACTGGCCCTGGGGCCACCTAAGGGCCGAGTATCATCGGAGCTGGCTAGGACTGGTCCTGGGGCCACCTAGGAACCGAGCGCCGTCGGGGCCGCCTAGGACTGGCCCTGAAGCCGCCTAGGGGCCGAGCGCCATCGAGGCCGCCTAGGACTGGCCCTGGAGCCGCCTAGGGGCCGAGCGTCGTTGGGTCCGCCTAGGACTGGCCCTGGGGCCGCCTAGGGGCCTAGCGCCGTTGGATCCACCTAGGACTGGCCTTGGGGCCGCCTAGGGGCCAAGCGTCGTTGGGGCCACCTAGGGGCCAAGCGCCGTCAAGGCCACCTAAAACTGACCTTGGGGCTGCCTAGGGGCCAAGCGCCGTTAGGGCCGCCTAGGGGCCAAGCGCCGTCGAGGTCGCCTAGGACTGGCCTGGAGCCGTCTAGGGGCCGAGCGCTGTCGGGGCCATCTAGGACTGGCCTTGGGGCCGCCTAGGAGCCGTTCTATCATCTTGTCATGTGGCTTCTGCTAGCCACATCAGACCGAGCACTATTTTTATCACGTGGCTTTTACTGGCCACATCAATTTCAACACTTGGACCTACTTGGAAAATGAATTAACGTGGCCCAGCAAAACAACATGCTAACCATTTCAACAACATACCTGCTTGACACCTTTTGTTCTCTTCTCTTTTGCCGTTTTACTCTTGTTGTTGTTGTTGCCAATATCTACAACCATATTCAAAGGATGATAAAGAGTCAAAGGCACCGTTGTCTTGTATAGGATGATGTGCAAGGTGTTGGATATGGTTTACTTGTTTCGATGTGAATTTTCACATCACGATGTGTGTTATGATTTTAGCATGCTAATTAAGATTTGTTTATGGTGACTCTTCTGAAGAACATTCCCTGATAGACGTGGATGTGTCGCAGAATCATGAGTTATTTGGATAACTGAATATACTATCCATGTATATCTCCTAATTAAGATAAAGCATTGGGAAAGTGTCTAAGATTGACGGGTAAACTTTGATATACATTGAATGTGCATCGTTTAATTATAGGATGGCTACATACTCATTTACACATTCTTTTTGTTTTTTTTTTCTTTTTTTTTTTTCAATAGTTAAACATGTGATCAAATTAACCATTCCAGGATGATCGCACATCTATCTCTAAGATTAATTGTAGTCAACTCAGATCATCAACATTGAAACTGATAGAAGGTTAATCATCTTTGTCATTACTATTCTTTTATAATATATTGAGGGTTTAATTAACATGTTAGGTTCATAGGAATGATCCTCTAATAATTGAAATACGAAATTACTAATTCTAATTTTAAATATTTGTTTTGATGGAATTAGAATTTAAATCTAATTTCATTTGGAATTTGAATCATATATTAGGAAAATATTTGAAATTCAAACCTTCATCCAAGATTACAAATCCATTATAATAAATTGCACCATAATGTACCGTACCCATGTTCTATTCTCTTCTTATTTGACACCTTTTTCTTCCTCTTCCCACTTAATGCTACACATGCTCTTCAATCATACTATTGATAGAGGTGAACTGATTCTTATACTGACATTTATAATTACTTCTTATTAAATTCTAATGAATTATAACAATATCTACTTGATATTTTTAACAAAATCCCTTTTTTTCCTCATTGTGAGTTTGATTATACTTTTTAATCCATTTTTAGCACTCTACCGGAACATCTAACTTACCTAAACTTCTTATTCTGATTCCATTTCTGTTTGAATAAAATGAATGGAGAACAAATGATTTTAATTAAAATTGATTACAACTTCGATATTGAACCAAATGAATCATAAGTTATAAAAATAAATAAATAAATAAGTTTAGGTGTTTTAAGGGATAGATGTGAACTCTGAGATCAATTGTAACGCTCAAGCCCATCCGTTAGCTTGAATAACTTAGCTTGAATAACTTCATTAGCGGGTCGAACCATGTGGCCCAAAAATTTAGTAAAATTTAATGGGTAGCAAGTGGACTTGAGTTATAAGCACATAACACATTCCTCTTCCCTTCAATGTGGACTAAATGTGGAGTATCACAATCTTTCCATCTTATAATACGATGTTCTCGTCGCACGCCACAAGCTAGACAAAATCTATTCCGAGTCATATTATTGATGCTGCAAGGATGGCTCTACTCCATAGCTGAACTCCATTGCTGTTCTATGGTAGCCCTTTTCTTATACCCACCAACTTTTGTATACTCGAATAAGCTCTAATACCATTTGTAACACTCCAAGTCTACTTGTTAGTACAATTAACTTCGTTAGCAAATTAAAACTACTAATACAAAAGCTCAAGTAAAAGTTAATAAATAATAAATAAATTTGAGTTATAAGTGTATAATATATTTTTTAATTCAATATAAAACTAAATATAGGATATTACATGAATCCAAGGCAACCTTCACATTATTGTACCACTTTGTTGATGCCACACCCACCGATACTTTTGTCCCATAATATTTCCACTGCAGCGTCTGGCGCTTGGCGTGCGGCAACCAGGAGAAGCCTGGGCCAAGCCTCGCCACTTTTTGAATGGCCGTCCCTCATCAGATGAAAGCCTTGGTACTTGGAGAAAAGCTGGCACTCCTTGAACGCAGGCATACCGCTTTTTTATCTCTCTCCACTTCTCCACTGTGGAAGACACACACAGTGACACGGTAAAAATCTTACCATTGGATCACCAGCAAGTCCATCTGATGCTTCAATCAGATCCATCCAATAGATTCTATGTAGATCTGGGCCTTCAGAGTGGTTGCAAAAAGGTTGATCAGGAGATCAGAGAGCACCAGTCCATTCAACACATGATTGAGCCCTACGGACCAGTGTGGCCGTATTCCCACTAGAGGATATGGATGTGCCCACGCTTCCACCTTTTCTCCCCTGTTTCTCGGGGTGACAGTAGTAAAAATCATTGCCCTTTTAGCCTGTAGAAGGGTTAAATGTGGGAAGGAGTGATAAAATTCCCACCCACCGGTTAAAACAAAGCGTCATGGTTATTGTGAAGATTTAAAAAAAAAAAAGATTAAAATTTATTCATAATGAGAGGCCAGTGAGGCCACCAGCCTCCTATAAATTTCGGTCGACAGACTTTTGCTCATGAGTGCTTGCGTCGCAGCTCAGGCAATTGTCATGTACAAAGCTCTTGGTGGATATCATTTTTGTTTGCAAAATGGTAATAGAACATGCACGTTAACATAATTACATGAACCCACATCATGTTATTGATGCCACTTAGAGAGGAATGTTACATAGAAATATCTTCGTTTTACTAAAGAACATGTTGATATTATTAGATGAATTATGCTTACAATACTAAAAGAAAATGAAAATATATCATTGTCGTATTATATATTAACACTGTAAGAATGCTTGCACTGTTATACAACTGTCAATGCATTGATGCATCATTCTCTTGTCCATGCCTCAGCATCGGCCACCTTTAAACGCTGCGATTCAGCTAAATAGATGATGGGTGATTTAACTCGGAATTGTTCAGAAATACCACCGAAAGTGATTCTCAACTCCAACATGTCATGCGAATATTCAGAGCTCTCCCATTGTTGCGTGGGCTCAACCAATACATGCGAGAAACCCAGAACTAAAAATAAATTAATAAAATCATTCAGAAACCAATGCATTGCATTCAAACTGTATCCATCATTCATGTTCCACAACACTATTATAGATCTAGCTTTTCTATATCTAAGAATTGCTCGCTGCGAGTTCCACAAATAAAAGAATTAAGGAGGCTAGAAGCGTATACATATATTATTTGTTGCCATATTTTACAGTAGATTAATGAATGGTGGTTAACTGCATCCAACTAGCAAAGACCAAGACAACTCCACCAGTAAAACATCCTAATCTCTCTCTATATTATATGTATATTCCAACCCATATTGGATAAAGGATAATACATTCACGCATAAAGCTTTTGGATTTGGATATGAAGAATAATACATCCACTGGAGCCTGCGCGTGGGGTGAATTCCCGTTTCCGTTCGCTGTCTCCCTCTCATGAAGATCTTCCCCAATATAATCTTACCCTCTCCCTCATTATGCCCGCAATCATTATTCTCGGTTGCCTCGCGCATGCCCTTCCCTCCCCACCTCCCCCCCACCTCACTCTCCCACTCTATAAATCCCCCCTTCCTCCCCATTCTCCCCCTCCCACGTGTCTCAGCTTCTCCCACCTCCTCTCTTCCACGATTCCCACTATTCCCATTTTATTCCAACTATATTCCCGCTGTTCCCAGTTTACTATTACCATTTTCCTACTAGCTTAACATGGCTGTCTCCGGCTTTGAGGGCTTTGAGAAGCGCCTCGAGCTGCACTTCTCTAGCGACGACCCCCTCGGCCTCCGCCGCCTGTCGATCGATGATCTCCAACAGGTTCTTGACGCCGTGCAGTGCAGCATAGTCTCCGCCGCCGGTAATAATTTTTTCGACGCCTACGTGCTATCTGAGTCCAGCCTCTTCCTCTACCCCGACAAGATCATCCTCAAGACCTGTGGCACCACCCAGCTCCTCCGCTCCATCCGATCCCTCCTTCGCCATGCCACCGGCCTCTGCCTCCGCCTCCACTCCTGCCGCTACTCCCGCGGCAGCTTCATCTTCCCCGCCGCCCAGCCCTTCCCCCACACCAGCTTCTCCGACGAGGTCCTCTTCCTCGACGCCTGCCTCCCCGCCACACTTCGCTTCAGAAAAGCTTCAGTGATGCCATCCGATACTTTGGCACATTCGTGGCACGTCTACTCGGCTGCCGATGACGAGTATTCGGTGCTGCCACCACCGAGTGGCTCTACGATAGAAGTGTGCATGACGAAATTGGACCGCTCACTAGCTCGGCGGTTTTATCGGCGGAAGGGCGACGACCGCTCGGGCGACGCAGCGGGGGCGGAGATGACCGAGTTGACCGGGATCGGCAGCATTAACCCGAGGGCGCTCGTCTGCGGTTTCGCCTTCGAGCCATGCGGTTACTCGATGAATGGCCTCGACTGTGACCGCTACTCCACGATTCATGTTACGCCGGAGGACTGCCACAGCTACGCCAGCTTCGAATGCGTCGGCGGACTGGAGGTGACGGATTGCTTAAAGAAAGTGGTGCATGTTTTCCGGCCTGGTGTGGTGTCGGTGTCGGTTTGCAAGGCCGATGGAAGCGACGACGAGAACCGAGTGTGGTCAGCGGTGGCGAATGCATTGGAACCACTCGGGCTGAGCTGCAGGCACAGGGCGGCGGAGGATTTTCCGGGGGCCGGGACGGTCACGTACCAGACCTTTACGGCTCGCCGGAAGTAATTGGGGTGGTGGCTCCGGCGAGAAGGAAGTGGTCCAAGACATGGAATTGGTTGTCGAGAAAATGTTACTATTTTTGCTAGCCTTAGAGGAAGCGAAGGGGAGAGGGGAGGGGGAGTGAATGGGGAGAGTGTTTGCTCCATAGGGAGTTGGAGGCCTTTTCGTTGGGGGGATGATGATGGGATGCAATTAGGGGGAGTTCAACTGGAGAGGGAGGGTGGAAGACAAAAGAGCTTTAAGGGTCAGATGGATGAGAAGCACTATAATATAGCACCCCACTTAAGAGTGGCACGCCTGATGGATATTAGAGATGGGTGGTGGGTGGGGGAAGAGGTTCAGGCTGAGTGCTGGTGAGGGGGTCGCCTCCACCTTTCTTATCTCTTTTTGTTGTGTCTGAGAGAAAACGTACACCTTTTCTGTTTACTTGAACGTTTTGTTGTGTTGTTCTTAGGACTAGCTAGGATTGCTCTCCCCTCTCTACTCTACTCCTTGGATTCTTTTCTCCATTCAAAACCACCAAGCAAAAAAACCACCGCTATCGATGCCTTTGTTTCTCCGCGATGCCCAAATGCCAGAACAGCGGTGATGATAAGCTAATGGCCGGGTTATTTGCAGATCTGGCAACAAATTAATGGCAATCGCTGTCAGTGAAAGTGTTTTTATCTTAGTCTGGTTGATGGGCCGCATGATAGACATCATGTGCGAGATGGGACATAATTTCTCCACGAACGAAATGAGATCAATTCACGGCACGGTTGCTGAGGGAATCTTAGGTGGCTGGAATTATAAGTGGGTGCTAACTATGATTAATAGCATCTGCTAATCTTCTATCATCTTGCTTTGAGTCAAAGCACCCCAAAGATGGTGTTTCTCATATGCAATGCTCTCACGCCAAACAATTCGCAAGCTATGCCCCTGTAATGCACTAAGCTCACTTACTTCAGGATTATTGATGCTGCAAGAACGATTTCACCTACCTACGAATCAAACTAACTCATTAACGAGCTAAAATTATATGATCTAAAAACTTGAATAAAATTAATGAATAGCAAATGACCTTAAGTTATAAGTGCATGATATTTTTTTTTTTCATCTAATATGAAGCTAAATTTAAGATTTCATAGTTTCATCATCCTCTTGTACTACTAATTGAGCAAGGCTGAATTAGTGAAACTCTTACAACTAATTAATGTACTTGAAATAGTGTAAGATTATGTGAAATTTGAGGCTGCCGCTTGGGATCATGGCTTTTGTGCCATGTTGGTTGATGACTTGAATTTGATTAGGTCAATCGGTAAACGCACAAATAATCATCATAAACCTATTAATTAATAAGTCAAAGTACCTATTACTATTTACTATTTAAATATTTTATATAATATTTTAGGTAAAACCTTATCAACTTAAAGAGCTCGATTTTAGAAATCCAACAACGTAAACATCACTCAAATCGGACTTAAAATGAGCTCGAAATTAAATTTACAAGATTTATCTTTATCTGCACGCATCTCAAATCAAACTCGGTAAACCAATTGCCGATTTCAGTCGCAGATTTCTCATATTCGTTTTTTCTTTCGATTTTTCTTCCTTTCTATCCCATCACTCCACCAACCAATCAGGGAATAAATTGGATTGAAGACTTTAAAATTGGAAGGAGAATCGTCGTTATCTCTCCGAAATCTTTCATGTTTCGTTCAGATGCCAAATCAGGAAAGAATTCAAATTTGAAAGCAAATCAGCGTAATCTCTCCGTATTCGTGAAACACGCAAAAAAACCGAGCAGATATGAACGTTCATGATTTCTCCACGTCTCCTCCGCGTTAATGGATCAAGCAAACATATCGTCCGCATTCATTTGGGCTTCGAATCAAATCTTAAGAAGTCGCATCTTGTATGGAACGGATAGGCACGACCTTTTCGTGATTTCTCTGCGTTCTCTTCGCGTCCTCTCCGCATATGAGCATCTATAAATAGCTCTGGCTGGGCAGATGTGAGATCAATCCCGAACAGAAAAAGAAGGAGAGACATGCATGAGACAGATAGACGTTCTCTCAGTTCAGAGTTTTGGTGGGTTGCACTAATCTGATTCAGAAGCAAGAATCCTGGGGAGTTCGGTGGGTTGCGCTAATCTGATTCAGAAGCAAGGATCCTGGGGAGTTCGGTGCCTTCTTGATGCTGTTGCTGATGACAGGGAAGAAGATTTATTTTTTTTAGTTTTAATCTTTATGTAATCGGATGCTTTACAATAAAATATTTATTTATGTTTAGTTCTTAGTAAATTCTTTTTAAGTGAAAATAATTTTGACTGGTCTATTCTTAAAAGGGATGGGCCGTGATCTACGGGTATGGGCCGTGCTATCATAAGATAGATCATATCTTAATTATTCTCATTATCTGTTTATTTAAATTCCTAATTACATAATTTTAATTCAAGATAACCACTAAAGTCCATGTGGATTGATCCCTTACTCTCGCTATCTATTAGTGAAATTAAGGTATTTTAATCGTTGCGCTACGACACGCATCAGATTTTTAGCACCATTGCCGGAGACTTAAGTGCAGTTATTTGAAAAAAAAAAATTAAAAAATTAAAACTAAAAATTTTAAAAAATTATCACGAATTTTTTTGATTTTATTCTTATTTACCTTAATTGTTAAATTTTCATATTTTCTATTTAACATAAAAAAATTATTTTCTTCTGATCATAAATCCACTTTTAACCTAATCAATTTTTTTAATTAATGTAACAAAAAAAAACTAAGAAAACCCTAAGACACTTTCCATAAAACATAATTAATTTTTTTAAAAAATAAAAAATTAAAAAATTAAAAAAATTAAAAAATTAAAAAAAACTATTATTTTATTTATTTTTTATGCTTAGATTATTTATTTTCTA
Source organism: Calamus simplicifolius (assembly GCA_900491605.1). NCBI lineage: Eukaryota > Viridiplantae > Streptophyta > Magnoliopsida > Arecales > Arecaceae > Calamus > Calamus simplicifolius. The sequence continues at coordinate 849,446 of UESW01004436.1, read as the reverse complement.
AAAACTTAAAATATTTTCATTGACATCTCATAATTTATTAGGGAAATAGAGACTTAACCACAAAAATCTACAAAAAAAAAAAGTAAGTAGATTAATTTTTTCAAGAGTTTGACATCTGTTTGTTGTATAGCATTTTCATAATTAATTTTAAGGGCACAAACCCCTAATCAAGATAAGGTGGGGAGTTGATCACCCTTCCTTAGCCCATAAATTACATCCTTCATTTTGCATTAACCCAAGCCTTTAATTTTAAAATTAACTAGACGTCAGCCCCTAAGGAACTCGAGTTCAATAGGACAAGGCACCCAAAAGAGTTGGATCGGGTCGAGATTGACTGCTTAACTGGTGTCTAAAAAGGAGAGGAAAGTGGTTACTTAATTGGTTCTGTCCTTACCTAGTAAGCGACGGAGGGACCCCATTGACCTTATTCTTAACTGGCTAGTTGATCAGCTAATTTTTGACTTGGAGGGCTCCAAGGCGGTCTTGGAAGTTAGGAGCTGTCTAGATTTAGGTTAAGCCTAGAGTAGAGAGTTTAATCTTTGTTAACTTGATTGCTAATAATTATTAAATCCGAATTAAATTAGTCTTCATTCCTCTTAGTTCTAGGAATCTCTTAGGATACTTCTTTTAGAATTATTTCCTTTTTCATCTATTACATTTTAAAAAAATAAATTACTTTTGAATCGATATGGTGTATGCTTGGTTGCCGATCGTTACAAGCTAATCTCATACCCCTAGATCCTGAAATAGAAAGAATCTTTAGAGCAAACACACTTAGAATTATGGACCATAATAACGAAAATGATCCACCAGACAGTTAAAAGAATATTTCACTCCTTCAAAGTATACCTACTCTCCTTGCATTCAAGTGCCTCCAGTGGAGGCCACTCAATATGAGATCAAGTCAAGTATGATTCAAATGTTACCTTCATTTTATGGACTTACAAATGAGGATCCATACAAACACTTAGATGAATTCTTGGAAATTTGTTCAACCGTAAAAATTTAAAATTTTTCTGACGATGCTCTTAGACTTAAGTTGTTCCCATTCTCTCTTAAGGACAAAGCCAAATATTGGTTAAATTCATTAGATAATGTAACAATTTCAACTTGGGATCATCTTCAAAGAGAGTTTCTTAAGAAATACTTTCCTATAGGAAAAATGAATCAAATTAGAAAAGCCATAACAAGTTTTTCTCAGACTAATGGCGAGATGTTTCATGAGACATGGAGAGATTAAAAAAATTGATTAGAAAATGTCTGCATCATGCCATACCGAAATGGCAGTTAGTTCAATGTTTTTTTGATGGACTATCAGAAAAGTACCGGCAAATGGTTGATGCTTCATGTGATGGAACATTTATGTTAAAGAATGAACATGAAGCTTGGCAACTCTTTGAGACATTGAGTGAGAATTCATTACATCACATGTCAGTCGCTCGTAGCGATACTCCCGTAGAACCTAAAAGAGGTGGAATATATGAAATAGGTCATTCTATAGATATCTATACTAAGGTAGATGAACTGTCCCAAAACTTGACCGAATTCTACAAGTTAGAAACACCTTTCCCCATCTATTCAAAATCATGATGTTTGTATAATCTGCTCAAGTCCGACTCATTCTACAGTTGAATGTCCAGCTACATACCAATTTTTGAGCTTGTTCAAGAGCAAGCCCACCAAGCCCAAACCCGATTGGCTCCTAGAATAGGAAATGATCCATATGCAAATACTTACAATCCTGGCTGGCGAAATCACCCAAATTTTTCTTGAAACCTCAACCTATAACCAATTCATCATCAATCAGACCTAATAATCAGGAAACCAATTTTAGAAGCATGCCATATTCACAATACCCAAACATCCCACAACTCCACCAAATATCATCCTACTTTGAAGACAAGGTGTTACAAGCATTAAAAGGGCTAGAAATGAATACTCAAATCCTTCACTCCACACAATCTATTGCAAAACTAGAAACTCAGATAGATCAATTAGCCACAGCATTCAGTAGAAGGGAGGAGGGTAAGTTACCTAGTCAGCCTATCGATAACCCGAAAGAACAATTCATGGCTGAGGGTTCCAATAGTCCTAACAATTCCCAGAATATGCTAAATCAGTCATGACTCTAAGAAGTGGAAAAGGTTGAACCCACCTGAACTAACCCAGAAATTAGAAGTGGCTGAACTGGAAAAGAGAAAAATAAGAAGAAAAGGAATGCAATGATCAAGCAATCACACCTAAAGCCCTATTCCCTAGTGGTTTAGAATCTTCTTCTTGTTTGGACAAGAAGAATATAAAAATGAATGAGATGCTTGAGTTATTTAAGCAAGTCTAAATAAACTTACCTCTTCTCGATGCTATCAAGCAAGTTCCAGCTTATGGCAAGTTTCTGAAGGATCTATGCACACAAAAACGGAAAGCCAAGACACAAATATCAAAAAAGATCCAGTTGACTGAGCAAGTCAGCTCAGTTATTCAGTAAATAACCCCACCTAAACTAAAAGATCCTGGTACCCCAATTATATCATGTGTAATAGGGAACTTTACAATCAAAAAAGCATTACTAGATTTGGGTGCGAGTGTAAACCTTCTCCCAAGTTCAGTGTATATATTATTCGGATTCGGAGAGTTGAAACTCACGACAATAACACTACAATTGGCAGATAGATCAGTCAAAGTACCTCGTGGAATATTGGAAGATGTATTAGTGAAGGTAGATGAATTTTATTTTCCTGTCGACTTCCTTGGGCTAGATATGGAATCTAGTGGTAATCCTAACCAAATTCCCATCATTCTTGGAAGACCTTTTTGGCTACTGCTAATGCATGTATAAATTGTAGAACGGGTGGGATGGATGTATCTTTTGGAAATAAGAAGATGAGATTAAATATTTTTAATGCTTTCCAAGGACCACCTGTGTATGATTTAAATGAAGAAAACATGATCGAAGAAGTTGTAGATAAGAAATTTCAAAGTTTGCTTGATTTGGATCCTTTACGAACATGTCTTACACATTTTGGAATAGATGACTTTGATATTGATGAGTACACCAAAGAGATAAACCTGTTATTAGAACCACCTAAGTTTGATACTATCCCTCCTTGGACTATAAAATATGAACCACTTCAACTAAACCAAGCCCTTTAATACCATCCTTGAAAGAATCACCCCGACTAGAATTGAAACCTCTTCCTACTGACTTAAAATATTCGTTCATTGGACCCAATGATACCCTTCCGGTAATCATTGCATCTACCCTAACCTCTGAGCAGGAAGATAAATTGGTAGATGTACTTAAAGAACATAAAGAGGCAATTGGATGGACAATAGCTGATCTTAAGGGAATTGACCCTTCCGTTTGCATGCACCACATTCATAGTGAAATTGAAGCCAAACCACATAGAGACATGCAACGGAGGCTAAATCCGAACATGAGGGATCTTGTTAAGAAAGAAGGAGTAAAATGGCTTGATACTGCTATTATTTATCCAATTTTGGATAGTCAATGAGTTAGTCCAATCCAAGTAGTACCTAAAAAGTCGGGTATTACCGTGATTGAAAATGAAAAGGGCGAATCAATTCCTACTCGCACATCAACTAGTTGGAGAGTGTGTATAGATTATCGAAAGTTGAATGCCGTAACTAGAAAAGACCACTTCCCTTTGCCTTTTATCGACCAAATTCTGGAACAACTAGCGGGATAAAGTTTCTTTTGTTTCTTAGATGAATATTCAGGATACAATCAGGTCCTAGTATTTCCTGCAGATCAAGAAAATACCACCTTCACCTGTCCCTTTGGAACATTTGCCTTTAGACGCATGCCATTTGGTCTTTGTAATGCACCAACCACTTTTCAACGATGTATGTTGGCCATATTTTCTGATATGATTGGTCAATTTTTAGAAATATTTATGGATGATTTTTTAGTTTTTGGTGCTTCATTTGATAGCTGCCTTGAGAACTTGACTAAGGTACTGAAACGATGTATGAAATGAATTTAGTCCTAAGTTGGGAGAAGAGCCATTTTATGGTTCGTGAGGGAATTGTGCTCGGACATATTGTTTTAGAAAAAGGAAGTGAGGTTGATAAAGCCAAGGTTGAATTGATCTCAAATCTACCACCCCAAACCTCAGTTAAACAAGTACGATCTTTCCTTGGCCATGTTGGTTTTTACAGACGCTTCATTAAGGATTTCAGTAAAATTTCTCGACCCTTGTGTAATTTGCTGGCCAAAGATAGTTCTTTTAATTTTGATGAAGATTGTCTAACAGCCTATAACATCCTGCGAACTGCTTTGACCACTGCACCAATTATCAAGATACCAGATTGGACCATACCTTTCGAAATCATGTGTGATGCTTTTGATTATGCTAGGGGCAGTTCTAGGACAAAAACTCAATCGAAAACCCCATGTAATTTATTATGCTAGCAAAACTCTTTCAGATGCACAAATGAACTATACTACCACTGAAAAAGAATTACTAGCAGTCGTGTTTGCCCTAGAAAAATTTAGATCATATATGTTAGGGTTCAAGGTCTTAGTTTACTCTGATCATGCAGCATTAAGGCATTTGTTATTAAAAAAAGGATACAAAACCTAGATTGATTAGATGGAACCTTCTACTACAGAAATTTAACTTAGAAATCTTAGATAAAAAGGGTTCCAAAAATATGGTAGCAGATCATATCCTAGAATCTCAGTGGAATCTAATAAAGAAATAATCAGAGATAAGTTTCCTGATGAGCAACCGTTCTCAATTTTTCATAGCAATCTTCACTAGTTTGCCCACATTGTGAATTATTTGGCAATAAGAAAATACCTTCCCACTGGACAAAACAAGAAAAAGATAGATTTTTCTCACAAATCAAATATTACTTTTGGAAGACCCTGAATTATTTAAGTATTGTTCAGATCAGGTGATTAGGCGATGTGTCTCCGAGAGCGAATTCAAAAGCATACTTAACTTTTGTCATTCTCTTACCTGTGGGGGACATTTTAGTGGAAGAAAAACTGCAGCAAATGTACTGCAAAGTGGGTTCTATTGGCCAACTCTTTTTAAAGATGCACATGAATTTGGCAATAATTTCTTCAATGTCAACAAACAGGAAATATTTCTAAAAAATATATGATGCCCCTAAACCCTATCTTGGTTGTAGAAATTTTGATGTATGGGGTATTGATTTTATGGGCCCATTTCCTTCCTCTTTCGGATTTGAATACTGTTGGAGAGATGTTGAAAATTATATGCCCCAATCTTATTGATTTTGATGATTACCAAAAGCCATGTGTACATTAAATGATGTAATGAGTTTATTTACATGAGCAATGAATTTATTTAGAACAATGAATGAGAATGTTAAGTATAACTTTAATTAAATTGAAAGTAACTTCATGTTCAATGTTTAAGCTTTCAAAAAGAAATTCAATACTTCATATTTTAATCAATGAGTTTTTGGAACATTTCTTGAATTGATTCCTAATGTCAATTTTATTATATTCAAGTCAAAATAATGATTTAAAATGAATCTGGAACGAATTTAAAGTCAATCAGAAAATTTCTGATTTTTGATACGTTCCGGAGCCGACTCTTGAGTTTCAGAGTCGACTCCACTCAGAGTACAGAAATGACTGTCTTTCTCGAGTCGACCTACGTAATTTCTCGAGTCGACCCCCGATTCTGTCGAGCCGACTCCATGACTGTGCGAGTCGACTCCGCTCAGACACCAGAGGTGTGTTTTTCTGAGCATTTCGCGAGTCGACCCCCAACTTTTCATGAGTCGACCCCGACTGTCAGGAGTCGACACTTTACTTTTGATGAGTCGACCCATAACTTTCTGAGTATTTCTATTTTTGGTATCATGACCTCGAGCCGACTCGCGGAAAGCAGGAGTCGAGTCCAACAAATCTGGGCGAGATTTTTCCGAATGCCAACTCAGCGTCAACGGTAAGATTTTTAATTAACGGCTATTTTTCTTTGTCTCTAACGGCTATATTTTTGCAGAATCTATAAATAGAGAAGCCGTTTTCAAATCAAAGATATACAAACAGTCAAGAGAAAAGAAAAGAAAAATCGGAAAAACAAAGCTTCATTTGAAAAAATCCGTGATTCAAAATAGAGTGAAAGAAAGAGTGTGAAATCAAAGGAAGCTCCTTCTGTGTTCAAGCTCAACAATCCAAGGAAGCTTCAGAAGAAAATCCAGAGCTATTCAAGAGCATTTCAAGTGATTTTCAACACTCAAAGAAAAGAGAAAAAGCTCAAATCAACTCCAACATCATTCCGTGAAGAATCCGAGCTGAGGCCCGATTCTATACTTCAAAGGAGCTGAGGAAAAGAAAAGAAGAAAAGCTCAAAGCCAACCAACTGCAAATCAGGCTTTTCTAAACTTTATTCTTATATTTGTTTATCTGCTCATTGAGGAGCTTTGTAACTGAAAAACAATACTTTTATTCCTTGTGTCTAGTTCAATCTGGGGGATTGAACTAGTTGAGGTAGTCTTACCTCGGTACAAGCTTGGTAAAGCTTGGGTTAGGGTTTTTATGCTGGTGAGCCCTTGAAAACCAGCTGGGTTCGTTGTAATCCCAGGAAAACGACAAGTTTGAGTTGTGAGCTTGTAAAATAACTCTGCTGTAATCTAGGGTGATTATAGTGTGGACCCAAGTGAATCTTGGGAGTGGACGTAGGTGTTGGATACACCGAACCACTATAAAATCTTTGTGTTTGCCGTGCTTCCATTGACTCTTTCTCTATCTCTGTTTTATTCACTGCACTTTGTATTTGCATTGCTATTGCCTTCATTCTTATTAAGCAAACATTTTTAAAAGGCTAATTTTTAAAGAACCCAATTCACCCCCCCCCCTCTTGGGTTGTCATCTGGGCCAACAAATACATTCTAGTGGCAGTTGATTATGTGTCAAAATAGATTGAAGCCATGGCAACTCGAACCAATGACCATAAAGTTGTAATCAAATTTATTCAGCGTAATATCCTTAGTCGTTTTAAATGCCTAAGGGCTATAATTAGTGATGGGGGTACACTTTGAAGGTTTAATGAACAAATATGGAATTACTCATAAGATAGCTACACCTTATCATCCCCAAACTAGTGGCCAAGTTAAAATATCAAATAGAGAAATTAAACATATCCTTGAGAAAAGTGAGACACGATAGGAAAGATTGGTCAGAACGTTTGGATGATGCATTATGGGCTTATCGTATTGCATTTAAAACTCCCATAGGAATGTCTCCTTACCGGCTCGTATTTGGAAAGGCCTGCCATTTACCTGTAGAATTAGAACACCGTGCATTTTGGGTCATCAAGCAATTTAATTATGATATAAAAAAGGCAGGTGTTACTAAAAGACTTTAATTGAATGAGTTAGAAGAGCTACGAAATGACGCATATGAGAGCTCAAAAATTTATAAAGAACGAACCAAAGTATATCATGATAAATTTATTAATAGAAAAACTTTTGAACCAAATCAAAAGGTATGGCTTTACAATTCAAGATTACATCTTTTCCCTGAAAAACTTCATTCACGATGAAATGGACCTTTTATAGTAACTCAAGTATTTCCCCATGGGGCAATAGAACTCAAAGATCCAGGGAATATTTTTAAGGTAAACGGTCAACGTTTGAAACCATATATAGAAGAAATTAATGATGGAGAAGTTGTTGAATCAATTGATCTTGTAAACCCAACACTATCATAATGAGTAGCATAGTCTGGCTGAAGACTTTAAACTTAGCGCTCTTGGGAGGCAACCCAATTTATCAGTTATTTTTAACTTTCTGATTTATTAGTATGACCAGAGAATAGCAACAGAAGTAGATCGAAAGAAGATGGCAACAATGAAACCTCCAACTTTCAAATACTTGACGAGGTAGTATCTTTCCTTAAAATTAAACTTTTTTTTCCATTAGGGACAATGGAAATTAAGTTGAGAGGGAGAATACGTAAATCCTCGAGTAAAACTATAATCAGTATTTGTGTACCAAATTTTATCTCGATTTGAATTTAATCAAGCATTCCAATTATCAATGAACGATTAATGGTTAGATTATTTTAGAGATACTGAGGAACAAATTATTAAGGAAACCTAATAAAAGATAGAGTTTAGCCCACAAAAATTTTTAGAATAATTTCAGACCCTCCTGACCACTGATCTTAATAGTATAATCTACTTAATAAGGGTATGGGTGAAAATCATTCAAAAAAAAGAAAAAAGAAAAAAGAAAAAAAAGAAAGTCTCTTTTAAAGTTAATAAATTAGGTTCTTAGCATCTTTCACTAAGTAACCGGTCCCGTCGCCTAAGCAAGTAATGTTGTTCGCATAAAAGGTGAGAATGTGAAAGAACCTAAGTAAAGTCAGCCCTACCTGAAGCCTTTTTGACTCGAGTCAGTAAGTCCAAAGGGTGTTTTACACCTAATGCCCTAAAACCAACTGGTTTGGGAGCCATTGGCCTAAAGCTCACTACAAGAGTCAATTAGAAAGCAAGGGGTTAGGACATTGCACTGACTTTACACATAAAATAAATAAATAAATAAATAAATAATAAGGAGACTAAATTATAAAAAGACACTACACCCAACCCAAATTAAGTTAGAGAACTTAAACAGAGAAGTGAAAAGTTGGTGAAGGAAGACTTTTATCAATTCTTATGGGCTGCACTCTATCACTAAATGGGTAAACTTGATAATCCAATGAAGCACCTCTTTTATGATCTAACCGAATATCTTTTGATTTTAGAATTGTAAGATAACTATCAATTCTTGGACTAGCTTGGTACATATTTCTAGATTCTTTATTTACTCAAGGATGAGTAAAATTCAAGTTGGGGGAGTGATAAACACAAAAGTCATCATAAACCTATTAATTAATAAGTCAAAGTACCTATTATTATTTAATATTTAAATATTTTATATAATATTTTAGATAAAACCTTATCAACTTAAATAGCTCAATTTAAGGAGTCCAATGACGCAAACAGCACTCAAATCGGACTTAAAATGAGCTCAAAATTAAATTTACAAGGATTTATCTTTATCTGCATGCATCTCAAAGCAAACTCGGTAAACTAATTGCCGATTTCAATCGCAGATTTCACATATTCATTTTTTTCTTTCGATTTTTTCTTCCCTTTCTATCCCATCACTCCACCAACCAATCAAGGAATAAATTGGATTAAAGACTTTCAAATTGGAAGGAGAATCGTCCGTTATCTCTCCGAAATCTCTTCATATTTCGTTCAGATGCCAAATCGGGAAAGAATTCAAATTTGAAAGAAAATCAACGCAATCTCTCCGTATTCGTGAAACATGCAAGAAACCGAGCAAATATGAACGTTCATGATTTCTCCGCGTCTCCTCTGCATTAATGGATCAAGCAAACAAATCGTCCGCATTCATTTGGGCTTCGAATCAGATCTTAGGAAGCCGTGTCTGGTATGGAACGGATAGGCACGACCTTTCCATGATTTCTTTGCGTTCTCTTTGCATCCTCTCCGCATATGAGCATCTATAAATAGCTCTGGCTAGGCAGATGTGAGATCAATCCCGAACAGAGAAAGAAGGAGAGACATTTGTGAGGCAGAAAGACGTTCTCTCGGTTCAGAGTTCTGGTGGATTGTGCTAATCTGATTCAGAAGCAAGGATCCTGGGGAGTTTGGGATGTCTTCTTGATGCTGTTGCCGATGACAGATAAGAAGATTTATTTTTTTAGTTTTAATCTTTATGTAATCGGATGCTTTACAATAAAATATTTATTTATGTTTAGTTCTTAGTAAATTCTTTTAAGTGAAAATAATTTTGACTGGTCTATCCATAAAAGGGACGGGCCGTGCTCTCATAAGATAGATCATATCTTAATTATTCTCATTATATGTTTATTTAAATTTCTAATTGCATAATTTTAATTCAAGATAATCACTAAAGTCCAATTCGATCCCTTAGTCTCGCTATCTATTAGTGAAATTAAGGTATTTTAATCGTTGCGCTACGACACGCATCATCAACACCCATGTAGATCATAGCTAAACTTTCACAGGGAGCAAAGCATTAATTAATTTTTTATTTGATAGTTTTCATACATTCATATTTGATTGTATGGTATCATAGGCTAGCCCATGCATCTCTCACTGTTCTTTATTCATCCATCGCTGACTTAGACGTATGCAAGACATCGATCATGTTTACGACAACTACAGCAAACATATAAATTGCAATGCTTACTTCTTTTTTTAAAGATTAAAAAAATTCTTAATAAAGTGCCTTCCTAAGTATATTTCAATTAAATCAATAAAATGAATAAAACATAAATAGGCATGAGATTAATAGAGCATATATAGAAGCTAGATAAAGTATAAAATGCACACGACACATTCTAAAGAAGAAATAAAACTTTAAAAATCGTAGCATCCATGGAACCAATAAATTAGTTAATATTTAAATAATAATTTATGATTATGCTATACAAAAAAATAATATACTTTTGAAATGCTAGATTTTTATTATGTGAAATTTAGTCCAAGGATCACGTGCAGCATTTCAGAATATAGGGCAAATAAATCTTCATCCATTTATGCAATATTACACTATGCATTGCAGTCTCTACATTAATACTGACCACAGCACTTTTCTCCTTTTTTTCTCTTTTTTCATCTCAATTTATTCCTTTTTTTCTCCTATTATTCATCTTGGTTGTTGTATGCATTAAATGAGAGAATCAACACCTACACCATATGGGCCTCTTAACATTTCATAAATCCTAACTTTGGATTTTATAATATACTGCCATGCCTTTATCAAGTTTGGCAACATGCTGATTCCTATGAATAGGAGAGCTTGATACAATCAGCTTTTAATAAAATCCAATTTCCTAAACCAAACAGCCTCCATAAGAGTTTGTGGAAGATCTAACCCATTCTCTCCTTTTACACTTTTGTAAAAATTAATAACTTTAATTGAAAATCTCTAGAATTCTATTATGCACTTGAGCAATCATTAAATAACATATGGTTCTCTAAACACTTTATTATTGACAATATAAATTCTGTTTAGTAACAAATAGACAGTACAAAGCAATACACTCCATGCTGTGACATGCAAGATAAAAAGCAATAGAAAAACAAAATCAGAAGCCCAAACTAAGAAAAGTGCAACTCTATTCAAGATACCAAGACCAGAAGCATAGAAAAGCAAGGATGGTTCTCTCAAATTAGAAGCAAACACTTAGCATCTGTTTTCATGAACATGCATCATACACCTAACATTTGTTTTCATAAACATGCATTAATACACAAACATGGGAAAACAAGAACACATGCATCCAAACCAGATCACCATGAACCAACATAAACCCAAAACATCAGTATGTGCACACAGATAGAGGTAGGCAATGGGCTGTACAGCCCACGGCACGGTACGATCAAGGCCCACATGGGCCGTGCCAGGTATGACCTGGTACTATAGCAGTACCGGCCATGTCTGCACGGTCCTAATAAACCGTGCCGTGCCGAGCTCAAAAAATTTTTTCCGCTGGTCCGGTACGGCACGGCCCATGAAAGGGCCTGGGCTGGCCCGCTAGGCCGGCACAACCCAAGCCCACATGGGCCAGTGTCGTGCTAGGCACGGTCCATTAGATAAAAATTTTTTATAAAAAAATATTTTTTTGATAAATTAAAAAATTGCTAGGAATAAAGAAATTTATTAATATGAAGCCACCTTAATGGTGAGGGGTTTGGCATAGACCCCTACCAGTTTATTAATTTAAAATTAAAATGGTACAGAAGGGAGGGGGGCTAGGCCTGACCTTCAAACATAATACAATAAGAAAGGAGAAAAAAATAGAAAGAAAAAAATAAAAATGACTTACCTTAACAATTTAAAAATAAAATATATAATTATAAAATAGAAATGACTCACTCATTAGTCATCAGTAGTATTTGTGTCATCATCATCTTTACTGGTTAAGTATGTCCACCTTTATCTTAAAGCCTCGCCTTAGCATCCAACCAATCTTTGAAGCAGATAAGCATCTCAACTGTCTCGCCAGTCATCCTACTTCTCTTTTCATTCAGAATACATCGACCTACACTGAAAGCGGATTTCGATGCTACTGTGGACATCGGCACAGCTAAAATATTTCGTGCAATAGCAGACATAATAGGATATTAATTTTTAACACTCTTTCACCAAGCTAATATATCTAGACTTTCTATTTGATCTTCATCATATGCAGAATGAAGATTGTTTCTTAAATAAAATTCTAATTCATTACTTAAAGATGAAAAAGATGAAGCATATGTGTGTCTTCTAATGAATGAAAAAATAGATGACGAATGAGATCTAGAAGAAGAAGCAAAGCTTTGAGCAGGTATTCTAGATCCACAAAATTTATCATTATATAAACCATAAATATCATTAAGAAGTCATGTTACCTCATCTTTAGCAGGTTCAGGATTTTGATTCATGTTTTCACAATATTGATCAATTAAAAAAATTGCACCATTTAATTTAACTCTAGGATCAAAAACAGCAGCTAAGTTATGCAATGGACATATCCTATTCCAATATTCATTCCATTTAGTTTCCATATTAGATATAATTGGCATTAAAACTTCATGATATCTATATTCTTTAAATTTTTTACTAATTACATGTGCTTTTTGTAAAAATGAACAAGAAATTGGATAATAAATACCTGAAAGAACATTTGTAGTATCATAAAAAGTAACAAAAAAATCTTCTAAAATTTTACCTTGATGCCAATCAGTTTCAGTGTAAATTATAATCCATGCTCATTAATATAAGCACTTAATGAATTCATTTATGGATATGCATCATGTATCATGGTATAGGTACTATTTCAATAAGTTATTACATCAAATTTAAATTTTTTAAAATGTTTACTATAATCTACACATAATTGTTTAAATTCTTGAAGTCTTGACCTTGAAGCATGAATAAAAGAAATTGCATTTCTAATTTTTGAAATAACCTCTTGAATTATGTTCATGCCAGATTGAGCATAAAGATTTAATATATGACATGCACATCTAATATGAAATAATTGTCCATTTAAAATGGGATGCAAAGAGTTGTTTAATAATGCAACAACAGAATTATTATTAGATGCATTATCAAAAATAATTAATTTTATTTTATTATTAATATTATATGAGCATGTGGTTTGATAAATAATATTTGAAATTTATTGTCCCGGATGCAAAAAATCAAAGCACAAAAAGCAATAATTCGTTTATTTAGTTGCCAATCATTATCAATATAATGAGCAGTAATAGCAATATAACAATTACTACCTACATATGCCGATCAAATATCAGAAGTTAAAGAAATTTTAGCATTTAAATTTGAAAGGCTTTCAGTTAAACTTTGTTTTATTGCTAAAAAGTTTGTTATAGCCACTCTTCTAAGGTACAGCTACTAGTTCTTCTATAAGCTGGTTGTAGGCCTAATTGAACATATCTTTCAAAATTATAAGATTCAGATAAACTAAAAGGTAATTCATCTTGAACTATCCATCTTATCAATAATTTTCTCTGATTTTTGTGGTTATATGCAAAATTACCTACAAGTGATCCCTCTTGTATATAAAGGATACATTGCTGACGGATATCATGCATCTATGAGTTTCTTGATGTCTTTTTAAATACCATGTTCCCTCAGTACTAGAACAATTGTAAAGTTTTGCACATTTTTTACATTTTGCTTTATAGACTCCATCAACCATAATTCTATCGAAATCATTCCAAACATTACTAGTCCTCTTACGAGAAGAGGTTTGACATTCACTAACACTGGCTCTAGAGGAACTTGGAGTTGAGGTTGGGGTTGGGGATTAGTTTCCTTACCCTCAGAAAAAGGGTACATGTTAAAATTACTTTCGTTAAAAGATGTCATATCTAAAATTTTTAATTAATAAATGCAAAAAAAATAAAAACTAACCCACTAAAAGGAATTGAGAAAAGATCAGAGGCAGAGGTATGGAGCCGAGATTTGTGAGCTTCCTCTTGCGCTCTCGCCTCTCAACAAGAAGTGACCTTGTAGCACTTGACTACTTGCTTGAGTACTTTTCACTTGCAAATACTTGCAAACTAAAAATTAAATTGCTAATCTACTAGAGCACTTGCTAGAAAGAGAAATAGTAGTAATAGAGAAGAGTTGGTTTGGTATGGTAAGAATGAGGGAAATGAGCTATTATAGAAGTCCCAATTTTTTTTTTAAAAAATATCCTTTGATATAGTCCTTATATGGCTGTTGGGAGGGGTAAAATGATCTAAACCCCTCCCTAAACGGCTATATAGCCGTTAAGGGCCGGGCCTGGCATGGCCCGTTGTGGGCCATGCTGGGCCCGAATTTTTTTTTACCATGTCGTGCCTAGCACGGCCCGTTTGTTACTGGGCCGTGCCAGGCACTGCACGATAATTTTAAAGGAATTATGGGCATGGGCTATGCCATGCCAGGCACGGCCTAGTGCCCACCTCTACACATAGACAAACTAAATCTCATGTACGTACACAAGCAAATTCTCTCCCTTTCCAACCATGACTGCATCCACATATGCAGGTCAGCCAAAGATGATGGAAAGTGCACACATGCACGCACAGGAGGGAGGCACGGACAACATGTTCAAAATACTTGTTGCACACATTAAAATATGAGAAATCATTGCAAATTCTTTAAGAAATTGGAGCACTGTACAATGCAGCAATAACAACTTTTCTAGTGTCTCTTGCACATACAAATATATAACAACGCTTGAATTCATTCTTAAGTCAGAATTATAATGATGCAAATAAGGCTGAATGCTTCATTATGGAGAGAATATTATCAAATTTAAAAAAATGCCACATTTAAAATATAAACATGATTCCAAGATGGTACCTAAATTATCTGATGATAGCAAATAAAATAACTAACTGGGAACCACCTATGATTTTGTAAGCTTTCAAAACAAAGTATTTTAGCAGCTTTAATTTCAACCATCCTTATCTGAATTTAGATATGATAAACAAGTCAACACTAAGTCAAGTAGCAACATAGCATAGGTGAAATATGAATAGTATACAACACATAAAGCAACATGATGTAATACTAGCAAGTAGATCTAACTCAAGTAATCCAAAGAAAGAGAACACACAAGACCTGGTTCTGACTTAATTATATATTTTTTTATTTTTTTCTTTATTTATGTTTTTAAATTTTTATATTATATTTTAATAGTTTTTTTTAAAAAAAAGTTTGAAAGATCAAAATATTTTTTCAACATTACGTTACTTCTTATCATGGTTGCAGTTGGCCCCACAGCCTTGCCCATGTGTTTTCTTTGACAAGTCTTTTTATCAAAAACATATGGCAGTTCTAAAAATGAGCACTCGGCTCAAATTGATGTCATGACAAACGTGGGTCAGTGGTTGCCAGCCAAGGTGGGCATTCAAGAGTTTCATCCTCTCATTCACTTCACTACACTCCATGGTGCCTTGATATTGTCAGGCAGGGAGACGGAAACATGGAGGTCATCATGTCCCCTCTGCACCAGCCTCTCTGAAGCATGGATTAGTTTTGTTTAAAAGGAACTTTTTCCCTCTCAAACCTTCCTTTAGGCTAGAGGTAGGCATTGGATCATATTATTCATGGCATGGCATAGTTCAGATCCACATGGATCGTACCAGATATGGCTTTGTACTGCTACATATGAACCATATGGCATGACTTCATGAATCGTGCCATATCGGGCGCAAAAAAAAAATTTCTATTGATCCAGCACGGCACGGTCCATAATGGGCCTGGATCGGCCCACCGTGCCGTACTGGCATGGCCCACCTGGGGCCTGGCCCGTGCACGGCTCAAATAAAAAAAATTTATAAAAAAAATTTTTTTTAATAAATTAAAAAATTATTAGGAATAAAAAAATTTTATTAATATAAAGCCACCTTAATGGTGGGGGTTTGGCATAGACCCCTACCAGTTTATTAATTTAAAATGGTACAGAAGGGAGGGGGCTAGGCCTGACCTCCAGAACATAATACAATAAGCAAGGAAAAAAATAGAAAGAAAAAAATAAAGATGACTTACTTTAAGTTTTTAACAATTTAAAAAATAAAAATATACAATTATAAAAGTAGAAATGACTCACTCATCACTCATCACTCATCAGTCATCAGTAGTATTTGTATCATCGTCATCTTCGCTGGTTAAGTCATGTCCACCTTTATCTTGAAGCCTCGTATCAGCATCCAACCAGTCTTTGAAGCAGATAAGCATCTCAACTGTCTCGTAGTCATCCTACTTTTTTTTCGTCCAAAATACGTCGACCTACACTGAAAGCGGATTTCGATGCTACTGTGGACATCAGCACAACTAAAATATCTCGTACAATGGCAGACATAATAGGATATTGATTTTTAACACTCTTCACCAAGCTAATACATTTATACTTTCTATTTGATCTTCATCATATGCAGAATGAAGATTGTTTCGTAAATAAAATTTCAATTCATTACTTAAAGATGAAGAAGATGAAGCATGTGCGTATCTTCTAATGAATGAAAAAATAGATGACGAACGAGATCTAGAAGAAGAAGCAGAGCTTTGAGCAGGTATTATAGATCATAAATTTTATCATTATATAAATAATAAATATCATTAAGAAGTCGTGTTACCTCATCTTTAGCAGGTTCAGGATTTTGATTCATGTTTTCACAATATTGATCAATTAAAAAAATTACACCATTTAATTTAACTATAGGATCAAAAACAGCACTAAGTTATGCAATGGATATATCTATTCCAATATTCATTCCATTTAGTTTCCATATTATGTATAATAGGCATTAAAACTTCATGATATCTATATTCTTTAAATTTTTCATTAATTACATATACTTTTTGTAAAAATGAACAAGAAGTTGGATAATAAATACCTGAAAGAACATTTGTAGCATCATAAAAAGTAACCAAAAAATCTTCTAAAATTTTACCTTGATTTTAATCAGCTTCAGTCAATGTAAACCCTAATCCACTCTCATTAATATAAGCACTTAATAAGTTCTTATATGGATATGCATCATGTATCATGGCATAGGTACTATTCCAATGAGTTATTACATCAAGTTTAAATTTTTTAAAACGTTTACCATGATCTACACATAATTGTTTAAATTCTTGAAGTCTTGACCTTGAACCATGAATAAAAGAAACTGCATTTCTAATTTTTGAAATAACCTCTTAAATTATGTTCATGCCAGATTGAGTAGAAAGATTTAATATATGACATACACATCTAATATAAAATAATTATCCATCTAAAATGGGATGCAAAGAGTTGTTTAATAATAATAGCAGAATTATTATTAGATGCATTATCAAAAGTAATTGACATTATTTTATTATTATATTATATGAGCATGCGATTGATAAATAATATTTGAAATTTGTTGTCCTGAATGCAAAAAAATCAAAAGCACGAAAAGTAATAATTCGTTTATTTAATTGCTAATCATTATCAATATAATGAGTAGTAATAGCAATAAAACAATTACTACCTACATATGCCGACCAAATATCGGAAGTTAAAGAAATTCTAGTATTTAAATTTGAGAGGCTTTCGTTAAACTTTGTTTCATTGCTAAAAAGTTTGTCATAGTCACTCTTCTAAAGGTACGACTACTAGTTCTTTTATAAGTAGGTTGTATGCCTAATTGAACATATCTTTCAAAATTATAAGATTCAAATAAACTAAAAGGTAATTCATCTTAAACTATCCATCTTACCAGTAATTTTCTTTGATTTTCGTGGTTATATGCAAAATTGCCTACAAGTGATCCCTCTTTATATTAAGGAGTCCTTGCTGACGAGAATCATGCATCCTATGACTCTCTTGATGTCTTCTTAGATGCCATGTTCCCCCAGTACTAGAACAACTGTAAAGTTTTGTACATTTTTTACATTTGCTTTATAGACTCCATCAACCATAATTCTATCGAAATCAATCCAAACATTACTATTCCTCTTACGAGAAGAGGTTTGACACTCACTGACACTAGCTCTAGATGGAACTTGGAGTTGGGATTGGGGTTGGGGTCCTTGGGGATTAGTTTCCTCACCCTCAGAAAAAGCGTGCATGTTAAAATTACTTTCGTTAAAAGATGTCATATCTAAAATTTTTAATTAATAAATACAAAAAAATAAAAACTAACCCACAAAAAGGAATTGAGAAAAGATTAGAGGCGGAGGCGTGGAGCCGAGATTTATGAGCTTCCTCTTGCGCTCTCGCCTCTCAACAAGAATTGATCTTGTAGCACTTGACTACTTGCTTGACACTTGCCACTTGTAAGAACACTTGCAACTAAAAATTAAATTGCTAATCTACTAGAGCACTTGCTGAAAGAGAGAAATAGTAGTAATAGAGGAGTTGATTTGGTGTGGTAAGAATGATGAAGAGTTCATCTATTTATAGAATTCCTAATTTTTTTTTCAAAACTACCCTTTGATATAGCCGTTATATGACTGTTGGAAGGGGTAAAATGGTCTAAATCCCTCCCAATAGCCTTTAAGCCGTTAAAAATGGCTGGGCCATTGGCACCGTGGTGCATAGGCACCACACCTAGTGCCCAGGCACCAACGCCTAGGCACCAGGCAGCCGTGCCATGGCACGGCCCTCAGCACGGCCCTGCTGAGCCATGCCGAATTTAAATTTTTTTTTTTGTGCCTGCCTGGCACGGTCCATTAACAAATGGACCATGCTAAGCACGGCACAGTAATTCTTAAGATACGATGGATCTGAGCCGTACTGTGCCAAACATAATTCAGTGCCCACCTCTACTTAAGGCTTCTAGCAACACAAGCCCAAGAAGAGAGACAAAGTGATCATAAAGCCTACATCATCGAGGTTACCTCATCTAGCATTGAAGATTTTTCCGGGCCTTTTTTCCCAGGGAAAGATGACAGCGACATTGCATTGCAGACATCTTGGGAACGGAAAGAAGGCGAAAGTAAAAAAAGATATCAGAATATTCTTTGTTTGAAAGTTTCTTTGAAAGGGAAAGAAAGGCTTTAGAAAGTTCTTAATAATCAGACAATAAAAAGGTTTATTTTATTTTTTTTCTATTTAATTAGGCACAAAAATTAGGTTTATAAAACTATAAATTTATTTTTTTATTTTAAAAAAATTTATAAAGACAGAATTAAAAAAAAATCGAAAGTTATAAACCATTCTCCTATCCTCTTTACTCTCAATTTGTCCTCCCTCTTTTCTCGGATGCAAATGAGTCGAAGCGGAGTTGCAGATAATTCCTTGGAATTGGCCGATGCTTTAAATTGGTCCGGCCCAGTCTGCCATAAGGGAACAGAGGAAGCACTTTGACCCGGTTGGAAATTTCGAGCCGTTTCGAAAGAGGCTTCCAGTTCCTTCACGACCCCGCATCCTTCCTCTCGGCTCTGCGACGTTCAGCCGTCACGGTCTCCGGCTTCCCTCTCGCTTTCCCATATTTAGATTTTTGTTCTTCGACTGTTGGCCTCTCTTCTCTCTGATACCCTATTTTCGACTAGGTTTCCACCACATTCCGAGCTCCGGCTTCTTCGTCGGTCACCAACACCAGCGACCACCACTAACTCTGAGGCCATCTGCTTCCAGGTCGGCGATGGTTTCCATGGATGTTGGTTATTTCAATCACAAATTGTTTCTACCTTTAGAATTCTAGTTTTGGATTGGTTTTCTTAATGCAAAACTCTTGATCCGAGCTTGCTTCAATCTTGAATTGATTCTTTCTCGAGCAAGGAGTTTCGTAGTTTAGGCTAGTGTTCGGATCGGTTCAAAATTAGACTGGAATTGAGCTCGAAATAGTGGTAAGCAGGCTAAGCTGGAACCAATATTTAAGCACGAAATGAAATTCAAGGCAGGATTCTAACTTGGGTGGTGTGCTTTGCTGTGAATATGCATGTCACTGTAACTCTGAAGGTACTCCTGAGAAAAGGAACCATACCTATTGTTGTGTAGGGTATAAATGGAAATCCAGGCTTACTTGTAGATCAACATGTATCTAGATGCTTAAGAGAAAGGCATCGAATCATAATCTTGGCTTGAGGAACCACAGGAGCAAGCTCTTCGAGATACTTTATATGATTTATGAAATTTGGGTGAAGATCATTTCCGCTTGCAGTGTATTGTAGTTAGAAGCTAGGCAAATGTTTGGAGGCATGATATGTACAGTTCCACATATATATAATCTCTTGACTTTGTTGTTTCAAAGTTCAACCTACATTATTTCATATTCCTTCTTTAAGACTATTTCTTAACCTAGGTTTAGTCGATATGATATATTTATATGCCTTACATGTTTTGATTATTACAACCTTAGGTATTCCCCCTTTTTTCTTTTTCTTTTTTTTTTTTTTTTTTTTTTTTTTTTGAGGACAAGCTTGGTTATTCCCAAATGATTAGCTATTTAAGTTCTATGCAGCTAGCTTCTCCAATAGAATAGCTGAGATGAAGAGATTCTTCAGAATTACGTCAACATTTTACTGAGGTTCCAAGCCATTTTTAACATATAAGGGTAAAAAGAAAATCAACCAAGGGAACATGTCTCAAATTTCATTCTGTTCGTTCTTATCGTTCTTGTTAGGAAATTCCTACTTTGAGATTATATTGCAGCATCATATGTAGTCCCAGTAAGTGGAGCCTTTTGATTTTTATCCTATCCTGAACTAGGCTTACTACCATAAGGGAGTTCTTGCATTTCTCCATTTATTTCTTTGGTGTGAGAAGTCACTATAAGTTACTAATTAGACGGTTGTGTATGTGATGAGGATGTTGGTGGAATACAATTTTTCCTTATAAGCTTAAAATCCACCATCACAAAGCTGAGCGCTAATAGAATATCATGATCCATAAATGACTATATTGTTAGCGGTGCCATGACAGTAAAATTATGTAACAACCATTCGTTTATTTTTTTAATTACTTCTTTTAAGTTGACATCATGTGTTCTGAATGTGGCAAATACTAGTTTATGTTTTCTATGATGAGACAATGACTCGACGATGATAATTAATTACTTTCTCATTCCTCTTCAGTCTTGCAGGTTCACATAAAACCCTAATCCCAGAAGCCATTGAGCAAAATGAGAGGTCCTACAAGTGCCAGCTATGTGCTTCCCTTCCTCATCCTTTTCTTTGCCATAGGAGCAGCTGATGCCACCTCTTTCTGCTCTAGTAAACAAGGTCTCTTATCTCTCTCTGTTTATTTCCTCACACTATCTTTTTGCTAGTTTTCTTGCACACCATTTCTGATGCTCCTTGCATATAGCCTCATAGTTGTCCAATTCATTCAGCAGTATTTGTGGGTTTTATTCGGATTGAGGCTCGTTAAACTTATTCTTCTGTATTCATTTATGTGATACGAGAAAGACTGAAGTTGGATAAGGCCAAAATTATGTCTTCAGAAGCTTCTTGACTTGTTGAAATTGAAATATTCTTCAATGAAGTTAACCTCATATGGATTCAATGGAATTATTTCTCATCATACCATTACAAAAAAAAAAAAAAAAAGTAAGATCTTAAATTTAATATGGCTGATGGGTAAGACTTGTTATTTATGCTTATCTATACATTTAGGCATGTAACTGATCATTTATGTTGTTTTTATGCATAGGCATGCCTCTTACTCAAGGCATAAAGAACGGTTAATGCCTGACATGGCATGCAATGGTCAATGGTTAAGATTTTGAAGGAACTGAGGTTGGTGCCAGTTATAGCACTGGCTTATACAGTTTTATGAAGCACTTTTGAACCTCATCAACTCATCTTTGATATGTAGAGTCAAGATTGTCATTGATTATTTTTTTATTTTTTAGAGATCCAAGTTTGTAATTAGAGATGCAAGATGGTTAAGATTGTAATTAGAGATCCAAGATATTAAAAAAAACAGCTCTTCATTGTTTTTTGTTTATTGCTTTTGACTGGTGCCTTAGTTTCCTTATGGTGTCTAAATTTGTGTTCCTTACATGCCATTATGGCTTAACCATATTGTGGACTCTCCAAACCATTTGGTGTTGTATTCACAAATGATATTGTGTCAGTAAATTACATAGTGCAAAAAAAAAAGCCAAGAAATCTACTATATCATCTAGCTGTTCTTTAATGAAAAGTGTGAAAATCTTATTAGAGCCAAAACTGTAGCCCCACCCTCTTACCTTAACTACTTCTTGAATTTGTGAGCTTTTCCTCATATTGCTTGAATATGATATAAAAAACCTTTAATATGCTTCCATTTGTAAACCTTTCTTAATAGTATTTCATCTTATCAAAGATGATGAAACTCTCTCCTCATTAGATCTTTGTGTAATGCAAAGGTGAAAAGTCATCAATTGTTGAACTTAGCAGCCTAATCCAATCAATGATAGAATGTTCCTTTCCATTTTATATTTATTTTAGAGTTGAATAAATTATATTTTAACTCTGTCAATGCCAGTTCCAAGCCGGTAAAGGAAGAGGATTGCGTTAGGTAGCTGATAGCTAGCGTAAAACTCCGTCAGATCCCTTAAAACATAGATCTACTAAATCAAACTATGCGAAGGGCTAGAACGTCCCCCTTATTTGTAACTTGAGTGTCAACTTAGTCCTGAATAGAGTAGAGTGGAGGAAGCAGATTCATGCAGCCAACCCCATGTAGTTGGGAAAAGGCTTTGAGATGAGTTGAGTTGAATAAATTTTATTTTATTGTCAATGATTGTTGTTGATGTCGTTGTCATCATCGTCATTTTTGTCATGTTTACTTTGGCTTTGATGTTAATTGCTCCCTATTTTTCTATTCTAGGTCATCCATTGGTGAGAAATATAAGCGATACACCTCAAAGTAACTTTGGGAGAGGGGGTCTGGCACATATAACCATTGCAGGTGCTCTTTCACATGGAATGAAAGAGGTAAACTATGGGGTTCAATGGTCAAACTTCTTATTTAATCTTGTTAAATTTCTCAATGAATTGTTCTTTTCAACTTATTTAGTGACCAAGCACTTGTTGACTTTTCCTAGTAATCATTTTTCTTGACTACTTGTGATGTTAAGTTTGCCAAAACATGTCGCAAAGAACATGCTATATTTATATGATACAGTCTTCTGGATGCTTAAGTGAGATTCAGGAGATCAATTATAAATTAAATTGCTGCAAATGCCTTGGAGGATTTTCTGTTTGAGATTGTAGCAGATGACTTACATTGCACACACAAACCACAACTATAGGGCAAATTGATATATTTAAAAGGAAAAATAGTAATCTCTTGATCTATCCATGACAAAGGATCTCTATGGAATGGTCATCACAACTCACAAGACTAGGTTTTCAACCATCATTTGGACATCATAGGATTTCCTAGAAATAGGATAACGATGACCATAATGAACTATCCTGTCCTACCTATTTCTGTTTAGCTCTATTTATCCTTCTCTAACAATTTGTTTGTCTAAATATAGAATTCTGGGTACAAAGTTAACTAAATTATTTATTTTATCTACATTTTTTTGGATGTGATCATGATTCTACTTTAATATAAACTTGTTGTATCTTCTATTTTAAGATATGGGATGTATAAAATTAAGACCAATACCATATGATATTTACTTTTCTTGCCAGGTTGAGCTTTGGCTTCAGACTTTTGCTCCAGGCACACGGACACCAATCCATAGGCACTCCTGTGAAGAGGTATTTCTTGTCTTAAAAGGGAGTGGCACTCTTTTGCTTGGCTCAAGCTCACTTAAATACCCAGGAAAGCCTGAAGAGTTTGCTATCTATTCGAATAGCACATTCTCTATACCCATGAATGATCCACATCAGGTATTGCAGTCCATGACCTGCAACTGTACTAGTATCATTAATTTAAACCTAATTGCATATTGCATCTCTGGTATCATGTTTGTGAAAATAAAATATAACTTAAAATGTTTAATCATATAAATAGATTGGTTTCTTTTAGGAATTTAGGTGTCACACTCCTTGGTTCATGAAGTTTAATGCAATACTTTCCAGAAAGTTTTCAGAACCACTTGTTTCCCATAAAATGCTTGACCAGAAATTAATTGGACTTGGTGGCTAAATCGAGAGTAGAATTGGCTACCAATGCAGCCATTGCATCTTAGCTGCAGTCCATTTGGAACTCATAAAATCCATCTTTATCTCGATTTCTTTTATTGTACTGGCTGAATGCTTTCTCGATATCTACCGAGACAATTGAAGAGTTGATGACTGGTTGCTAAACTTCTTGTGGACGGGATATTGGAACAAGATGGTGAAATTCCAATCAGATTGATGTGTTTTTGTTTGCCAAAGAGAGAAGTGGGCTGGGTCAAAAAAGAAGCCAAGAGCATTAACAACACAATAGACCAGACGTAAAATGCTTTTAGAGAGTTAGTGATGTCGAGCAAATTATAAGCCGATTCCAATTTACACTTGAAATGGTGGACGTCCCACCATCCCAAGTGTCAAGAAGTGGTGAGTTGAGAAATGGACTAGGATTGTATGGTACGTCCCACTATCCCAAGTGTCAAGAAGCGGTGAGTTGAGAAATGGACTAGGATTGGATGGTACATCCATTGTGCCAAGTGTTGGCATGCAGGGCATCCCAATACGTGGAAAAATAGATGCACACCCATCCCATGATATAAAACCTTGATGCTGGTTGTGTCTTTCACTTTGAGATCCTTCCTCAAGCTAAGGGTTAAATTAATCAAGGATTGAAGGATATGTTAAATGACCACTAGATTTCAACGCTTATGGTATAGGGGAATATCTTAGCCATGTCTGTCAAGCTTAGCAACCTTCTTATGTGTCACTAAGACCATGTACATTGGAGAGATTGATGGCTTGAGTCAAAAGATAAATCAAGGCTGCAACTGGCTCAATAAATAATTGACTTGGTGTATTGGGATATATGACAACTTAGACCACTTGAAGATGCCAACTTGCAAAGTTGCTGAAATCTCTTGGTTGTTAGATTGGTTCTAATCCTTCCTTCATAAGGTTTGGAGGGTTAGGGGTATCTGAGGATAGGGCTACCTGCTGCTCTGTAGCCTATTTCCTATAGACATCATCTAAAAAAAAGAAGAGAATGAGAAGGTGGGGAGAGGATGCAATATTCTTGCATCACTCTGTAACATTGTTACAGTAGATGTGGACCAAGATGTGGGCCGAAATGAGTAGGAACCATATTGATGTGAGGGTAAAGACATTTAAGGAGCCCCTTTGACCTGTGTTGATCATCATGACAAGTTTCCTTCCATACTGGAATTATAGAGAAGCTCTTCCTGATGACCTTCATGCCCCTACATTAACTGCTAGATAACTTGGAGACACTAAGATTTTTTTTTTCATTTTGCATCTACTTTCTTCGAGCTCCCAATAGCTTTCAAATGTAAAGCAGTTAAGCTTTATTTGGTTAATATTTCCCTCAAATACCTAGAAATTTTTTTAAAAAAATTGTTTCATGATTCATTTGAAGTCAATGTAAATATTATTTTATGTTGTTATCATTTTTGATTTGTTAATTGGCCCAATCAGATGCAAAAAGAGAAGAGGGAAAAGTAAAACTCAATGAGGAAGATTCTGGACGATCCAGATCATAAGAGGGTTGGATATGTATATCAAAGGACTGGAAGTAGATGGGTGCTTACACCATTTATCAGCCCACACCATTCAAAGAGAAATAGGTGATAAGGTCCAATGTAACTATAGACACTTATACTTTGCTGAGAATGTTATAGCCAAATACATATTGTAGGATGTGCGATATAAACTGACATTTGTTTCTTTCTTGTAGGCAATCAATCTTCAAGGAAAGCACCTCTAATAGTGATTAATAAGAGATCATGTTGTTAGTTCGATCACAATAAAAAATAGGTGATGGCTTGTTGAAGAGAGCTAATATGCGGAGCCCTATGGCATAGTGAACAATGCCAAAAAACTAGTTTATCATTTGCTAAGCAAGCTAAACTAAGATATGAAGTGATATGCCAGATCCACAAGCTATTCCTAATATATCGGATCAAGAAGCAATATGCTGTCATTCGACTAAAACACTGGATGAAACTCAGTAGTTAGGTCAACATTTATGAAGTGCATGTTACATCACAATGAAACTATAGACTCTAGCTAAAGTTAGCAACCACATGGAAAATCATACTGATCATGATGCACATCATAGACCTAGCGGTTATATATGTGTTTCAGTTTGTGACTTTGTGTCTAAGGTTTGACTAGAGGAGCAAATGATTTCAATATTGGGCCTGGACCTAAGTCAATTTTGGAAAGCCAATAGACTAAAAAAAATCTTGGAGATATAACTAAATAAGGATGATATTATTGAATCTAGGTAGATTTGCAAAGGCTTGATATTAAGGTCAATAAGGGATCCTATCTAGTCGCTAGGAGACTTTCTGCAACCACTTTCCGTACTTATACTAAATCATATCCTAGCAGATTACAGGGGAGATTCTTTGCTATGATTATTTTCTTTTTCTGTAAAACTCTTACCTTTTCAGCAAGAAATGAATGTGGACATATTCATGGGTAGGTTTAAGGGATCCTACAGTTCCTAGCCATTGTAAATGGTCATATTGAATTAAGTAGAATTTCTAGTTTTCTTCATTGTTCCTTGAGTTTGCTAGTACACTGGATTTTGGTGATTGTTTGTTGCTGATGTGGGCACGACATGGGATGATCTGAAGAAAGGATTGAGGAGCCAGTGTACTAGCCTGTGCCTGTTGGTATGTGCAGCGCCAACCAAGAACTGACACCTAGCACCCCTTGACACCATACCGCTTGGTACAGTTTTCCCTCACATTTGAACTAACAAGGCTGGCTTATAGCTTCTGTTGGTATGGTATGTACCACAGGCTGAACCGACAGGGCCTGTGCCATGATTTTTGTATCCTATACAAAGTTTCATATTGATGGGGATGGTCGATGGTCAATCAATTTCAAGCAGTCATTCTCTAATGGTTTCATAGAAAGCTTTTGAAGGGTCTGATATGATGTGAATCTGATGATAAGAATTGTAGAATGCAACATCCACTAATAAGAATATTAGATATGTATATGTTCAAAAGTTGGTGAGTTAAAATATAATCCCAAGCATCTGATAGAAGAATGAGCATGCAACAAAGTATACAGAGATGATTTTCGGTACATTGGTCAATGTAGCTTTGGTAAATAAAAATCCCCCTTAACTTTATTGCTTCAATGTGACTTGATATATGTACAGAGATAAAACAAAAAAATAAACACAATCCACAAATCTAGGATGAACAACCCTAACAAACTGAATCAATCAACAAAACTAATAACTTTATCCTAACTTAAAGGAACCAGATCTGACCGGTTCTTTATTGAACTTTATCCACTTATTAATTCCTACACTCCCCCTCAAGTTGGTGCATAAATATCATACATGCCCAACTTGCTCACAAATAATTCAAATGTAGGCTTAAACAGCCCTTTAGTAAGTATATCGGTGATCTGATCCTTTGTAGACACAAAAGGAATGCAAATCACACCTGCTTCCAGCTTATCTTTGATGAAGCGCCAATCAACCTCAATGTGTTTAGGCTTGTCGTGTTGCACTGGATTATGTACAATGTTGATAGTAGTTTTGTTGTCACAAAATAGCTTCATTGGCAAATTGATTTCTCTTCCTAGCTCCTTAAGAACGCACTGAATCCATAGTATTTCACACACCCCATGGGCCATAGACCTATAGTCAGCTTCTGCGTTACTTGTAACGACGACATTCTGCTTCTTACTTCTCCATATCATCAGATTTTTTCATACATATGTACAATATCCTAATGTGGACTTTCTATCTGTCACCGAACCTGCCCAATCAGCATTGGCAAAAACCTTAACTCCACAATTCTCATTTTTGCTAAATAGTAAACCTTTTTCAGGGTAGCTCTTCAAATATCTTAAAATCCTGTAAGCCGCCTCCAAGTGTTCCTCGTATAGACAATGCATGGATTGGCTTATCATGCTGACTGCAAATGCTATATCTAGATGCGTATAAGATAGATAAATCAATCTCCCTACCAGCCGCTGATACTATTGAACATTCGCTGTGTTCCTTGTGCCACATCTCCAAGTTTCTGGTTCGGATCGATTGGTGTCTCTGCTGGTTGACAACCACTCATTTCAGTTTCCTTCAAAAGGTCAAGTATATATTTACGTTGTGAGACTACAATCCCCTTCTTTGACCTTGCAATTTTCATCCGAAAAAAATATCGCAACTCTCCTAAATTCTTGATCTCGAATTCTTTGGAAAGTCTTCTTTTTAACTGCTTAGCTTCAACCTTATCATCTCCCATTAGGATAATATCATCCACATAAACTATTAAAATAGCTACCTTACCATTGTTCAAGAATCTTACAAATAGAGTGTGGTCCGACTATGCTTGCATGTATCGTTGGTTCTTTACAAAATTGGTAAATCTGTCGAACCACATACGCGGAGATTGTTTAAGTCCGTAAAGTGCCTTCCTTAACATGCAAACTTTCGAACCAAACTTGTCTTCAAATCCTGGTTTCCTCCAAGTCACCATTCAAAAATGCATTTTTTATGTCCAGCTAGTATAATGGCCAATTTAGATTTACTGCCATAGATAGCAAAACTCGAACAATGTTAAGTTTAGTAACTGGAGCAAAAGTTTCTGTGCAATCAATATCGTAGGTTTGCATAAATCCTTTGGCCACCAATCTTGTTTTGTAGCGTTCAAGAGTCCCATCTGCCTTGAATTTCGGAGTAAAAACCCATTTGCAACCAACGGCTAGCTTTCCCCTCGGTAGCTCCTCAATGTTCCATGTCTGATTCTTCTCAAGAGCCTTCATTTCCTCAAAGATAGCCTTCTTTCACTTTGGACTTTTTAGAGCCTTCTGTATACTGCGGGGAATTTTAACACGTGAAACATTGGTTGTAAATGAGGAGAATGCAGAAGAAAGATTATCATAGGAGACAAAGTCAGACATAGGATATTTTACACATGTTCTTTTTTCCTTTTGGAGGGCTATTGGAAGATCAAGATCAGAATTCTTACTTGTTGAGGGGACTAGACTTGGTTCGGACTCTTGACCTTGCTTAGGAGCGTTGGATTCTATTCTTCCATTTAGAAACCTTCTCTCATAAACCTGTCCAAAGAGTCTTTTTTCTTGATCGTTACATCTACCAGTCAGTTCGTGAGACTTATCTGTAGCTAGGGTAGGATCCGAGACCTTTGGGACATTTTGTTCTTGCATGGCTGGTTCTTGTGGATTTGCTTGGGGAATATTTTGGATTTGATTTGGTTGTTCGGTGTGATGATTTTCTCCACTTAATCCTCCTAAAATCATGGAAGTGCTATCTCTAGAAATTTGTTCCTCAAATTTTGACTTTTTGTTTCTATTATCCCTAATTTTTGACTTTCTATTTCTATTATCCCTGATTCTTCTCTTGATTTTTGTCCTACACAGTGTTGTCTATCCTGATTCTTGGTCTTAAGTGTTCCCAAATTTTCTCTTTCATTCCAGCGACTAATAACCTCAAAATTTCACCCAGATTTTGTGCCTAAATAACTGTGATCCAAATCAGGCCTAAGAAAATCTAAGTGGAACGAATTTTCAATGGTTTTCTCTCCCTGAAGATGAGTCGCATAATAAGGCTGATTTTCAAAAAATTGAACATCCATAGACAAACATTTTTTTAGTGATGGGATCAAAGCATTTATATCCTTTTTGGTTTGGTGCAACTCCTAAGAATACACATTTTTTCGCCTTAGGGTTCAACTTGCTTATATTCTTGTCAGTGTTTCTAATGAATGCTATGCACCCAAATAATTTTAAGGGAATTGAGCTAAACAAATGTGACTCGGGAAACACACTCTGAAGAAGACTAATGGGTGTACTAAAGTTTAGGATTTTTGATGGTATTCAATTCATCAAGCATACAGCATGTAACACCGCATCTCTCCACAGATACTTAGGAACATGAGTTGAGAACATTAGTGCATGTGTGACTTCCAAAATTTGTCTATTTTTTCGCTGAGCGACTCTATTTTGCTGTGGTGTATCATTACATGAGCTTTGTTAAACTATTCCCATGTCCTCAAAAAAAGTTTCCTAATGCGTTGGCAAAGTATTCCCTACCATTATCACTCCTAAATACCTGGATATTTGTGCAAATTTGTGTTTGAATCATGTGATAAAACTGCTTAAATACATGTTCAACTTCTGATTTTTTCTTCATTAAATATACCCAGCATACCTTAGTGTGATCATCAATTAGTGTGACAAACCATCTTTTCCCAAAACAAGTAGAAACCTTAGAAGGACCCCATATGTCACTATAGATTAATGTAAATGGTCTTGAAGATGTATATACATGTGGAGGATAGGTACTTTTATGATGCTTTGCTAATGCACAGATTTCACACTTGAATAAGAATGGACTTTTATTTTTAAATAAATGTGGGAACAAACGTTGCAAGTAATAAAAGCTTGGATGCCCAAGTCTAAATGCCATAAATAAATCTCACTATCACTAACAGTAGAAGTAATTTTCAAGCAAGAAGTTCGTCAGACAGTTTTATTCGAGTTGGATTCCTCATCTAAGATGCCAAGCCCGTCACATCCTTTAGCATTGCCAATCATCCTCCCTAAGATCATATCCTAAAATTGACAATGAGAAGAAAAATATTTAGCGCAACACTTCTGATCTTGAGTGAGTTTATGGACCGAGATAAGATTACATGTTAAGTTAGGAACATGAAGAACATTAGACAAGCATAAGTTGGGTGAGATTTTTATATTTTCCATTCCGGCAATGGGCGAGAATGAATCATCAGCTATCTTTACTTTTTTATTCCCAGCACTCGGTTTATAGGATGAAAATAGGTTAGAATTACCAGTCATGTGATCAGTTGCACCCATATCGATGATCCAAGTGCAATCGGTCTTGATACAAATGAAAGAAGAGATAGAATAGTTACCATTTTGGGCAAAAGAACATGAAGGATTTTTAGAGGCAGAGGTTTTTGTGGATTGAAGGAGTTTTGCAAGATGCTCTAGCTGTTCCTTTGTGAATGAGGGCTATCCAGAGACTTGTTGCTCTTATGAATTTTCAGCCATGGTTTGAAAAGCCTTCTTAGGTTTTTTACAACCGGATGATTTTCCATGGATCTTCCAGCAAGTCTCTCATGTATGCTAGAACTTGCAGTAATCACACCATGGCTTCTTCCTTCTATCTCCTTTGTCTTGGTTTGCCCCTTTTGCAACCAAAGCTGAAGTGTTAGGTCCTGGTTCGGCTGATGCCTCCCCATTGCTGTTCATAATTTTCTTTCAATTCTCTTCTTGATGGACTTCTAAAAACACCTCACGGATGGAAGGTAAAGGTTTCCTTTCAAGTATCCGTCCTTTGAGTTCATCTAGATTCCGATTTAGACCTGCAAGAAACATATAAACACGGTCGTTTTCTTCACGTTTTTTCTGTCGAGCACAATTGCTCGCACTCTCCCAAATATCGTTGTAGCACTGGTCTAATTCTTGCCACAATGCCATCATCTCGTTGTAGTAACTTGTGACATCCCTGCTTCCTTGCTTAAATTGCCACAATCTTGTCTTCAACTTGAATATTTGCGATGCGTTTTCGAAATCCGAGTATGTCTCTCAAATGGAGTCCCATACTTCTTTCGCAGTCTTCATAAACAAACGTGGCTTGGCTATGGAAGCCTGCATCGAATTGAGCAGCCATGCTGTTACTAAGGAGTTCTCTAATCTCAGGTCATGAAGGCAGGATCGTCTTCCTTCGGTTTATTCGCCTCGCTGGTTATGTACCCCAGCTTTCCTCGACCATCAATAGCTAACTTAACTGACTATGACTACTCCAAATAATTCCTTCCAGTCAACCGATGTATTGTAATCTGCATAGATGAACTAGTAACAGGATCCAAATTGGTCGACATCTCAGGGGCTGAAGGGGCTGAAGTGATAGAGGACCCCAATGAGTCCTTTGCGTCCGTCATGGCGGTCTTGACCATTATTGGAAAAACTCAAAAGAACCTCTGCTCTGATATCATGTAGTTTTGGTAAATAAAATCCCTCTTAATTTTATTGCTTCAAAGTGAATTGATATATAGTACAGAGATAAAACAGAAAAATAAACACAATCCACAAATCTAGGAACAACCCTAACAAACTGATTTAATCAACAAAACTAACAACCTTATCCTAACTTAAAGGAACCATATCTGACCTGTTTTTTAATTCAACTTTATCCACTTATTAATTCTTACAGTCAATGAACACTCAGCAATGATGTTAGATTAATTTCTGCAAGCTTTTCGTATTATACTTGTAGTAGCACCTGTTAGACTGTTTTAAAGCTCATAATTATATATATTACTCCAGTAAGGAAATCTAGTTAATTCTATGTACCATATTCAAAAATTCAACACTACATATGACTTGTCTGGTTTTCTTCATGTGAGAAATTACTCTCTTATTTCACCAGCCCACCTACTGCCAACACATTTTGCTATACTCCTTGAATTTTGACCGAAGGATGCAAATCATGTCAAGTGGTGTCCATATTGTTTTGCATTGATCATCTCAAATAGACTACATGGCAAGGCAAAACCAATTCTGAGACCCATACTGGTACATTACTAATTTGGTATGGTACTGGTTGTTATGGTACAGAAGGCATCCCGTATCGAAATACGAAGCTCATTCTTTTCACACAGTTAACTATAATCTCACTTGGTATCAATGGTATGGATCAATACCAAGCAATTCTACTCGATTTGGATCAGTTCGGTTCATACCAAATAGAAACTTCATATTATATCATTACCTTACCGATACAATATGGTATGATGAGTACAGATTGGTATAATAGACCTTGCTATATGGCATTAATTTATGTATACATAGAGTATGTGCTGTAGTGCACTTATTTTTCTATATGTTTTTAGTGAATATTATAAAAAAGACCTGAAGATAACATGGATGGAGGTTGTGGACATTGAAAAATCTTGAAATAACATCATAAATGGCCAGAGATGAATATTTGGTAAATGGGGATCTATAAAGCCAAATGGGTGTGAACAAGAAACTCTAGAAACTCTACATTGTTTTCTATATTTTTGTTTCTAGTGGATAAGAAAATAAAAGAATTTTCATGGTTAAGAGTTGATTTGGGGCTTATACCATGTTTGAAACACTAGATATAAAGAAGTGCCATGATATGAACAGGTTGGGTATATTAAATGGCTTAAATCTTGTCTAAGAAAATATTTGAAACGAATGACTAAAATATGCATCATCATAATGACTACTCATATATAAATTTATACTTCTATTTTCTATCACTTTAAGGTGCAACTCTCTTGTTAGTAATTTGTAACGCAAACAATGATGTAAAAATTCTGATAGCCTGAATATTTATTTTTTTTTTCAGGCTTTCAGAGATATTTTACGTTTTAGCTGTTGTTCTTGAGTTAAAATCTATTATAACATGCAGGTTTGGAATACAGATGAGAATGAGGATTTGCAGATGCTAGTTGTAATATCACGCCCACCTGCCAAAGTGTTAAGTACTTGACCCCATATTTTTGTTTTACTGCATAGATATACTGTGCATGACCTTGAAAATCATATTGCAGTGTTTACCCGACTGTATCATATATGATGGTCATTTATCAGCTTCAGGGAACATAAGTCAATTTCTACAGATACTTATATAACTGGAAGGAGTCCTTAAAAGGCCTATATGATGTCTTAATTTTTGGCAGGGCGAACCAACATCCCTAACATATCAATCTTTCTTTACTGTTGTCTGTGGAAACCTGCCAATCTTATTGTTAATGATGCATGACTAGCAAAATTGAATTGCTGTTTTGACCGCTTGTGTGAAATTTGTTGGTTTTTATTCAGGGGTTAGTTTTATTTTCTTTAGACATGACATTTTCTGCTAAAGTTCAATTCAGGTGACAGCCAACACTGTTATGCATGAATTCTTGAACCCTTGGACCTTGCAATTTGAATTTCACTTTGAATTTTTTTGCAATAAAAATTTCACTCTTGATTGTCTTGATATTTTCTATAATGCACCACAAAGTAGTGTTAAAAATGAGAAAACCATCCTTGCCAGGAGATTTAGAGCTGCAATTCTGTTAAGAGATCCATAATGAGCCTACGCTGGCTTGATGACTACGGTGCCATTTGTCAATTGTTTGGGCTTGGCCTGATCACTGGCTGGTCTCTAAATGTAGACTCAGATCACAAGCAAGCCAGCTTTAGTGAAGCTGGAAGGCTGAATCTGCAATATATTTATTTGTATAAGAATAATTTTTAAGTCCATAAAATCTGAACTCCTTGTCCTTTTTCTACTCTCTCTCCTCTTTTCTTCTCCTTTTACTCCACCTATTACCGAGGTATCCTCTCCACCTTGTCATCTTCTCAGCTTCTGCCAGACATTTCTCTAGCTTCCTATCGTTGCCCTGCCCTACCTTGATGACTGGTCCTGCTTCAGGCTTCCACCTTGCCATGGTCTGCTTGATCTCTGCCATCCCACTTCCAACCATGCTGTACCAGCCATCCTGATTGCTATGGGCCTATTTGCCATAGTTCCATATGAGCTTGCTTGGCTAGTCCTGTGCCCTTCCGGAAACCCAAAACTGATTGGCTTGCTGTAGGCTTAAGCTTTAATAGTTTAAATCTAGGCTGGACGTGAGAAAATCCATCTGGACCTTGCCTTAGCAAGGGGACAGTCTGATTGATTCTGATCAAGTCACACAGGCTTTAGAGTGGCTTGGGTCAGTCAGTTATATCTATTTATTTTCTGTCAAAACCAATTATTTTTTAGTCTTTGACTCTTTGAAAAGGACCATTCAGTACAATCTGATCAATTTTATCTGTCTTTCATGAATGCATAAGACTGGCTCACTCTTTATATGGTCCTTTCAATTCTTCATGTTCATCAAAGTTCCTATGTCATACATGCATGTCAGCCCCCAGGCATTAAACTTCTTTGACACAAATAGCTAGATAACATGTTAATATTATGGGGTTTGTAGCTTTAGCTTCTCTTAATTTCTTAACATATCTCAAATTAATTCTCTTTTATGCAAGGCATTGCAATAACTTATTAGTGAGCTCCAATTCTTGGGAATTGACAATAAATTGTAGAGATCAATCAACAATATGACTCAATGTGAACTTGTATTCCTCCTTTTTTTCTCTGCCTATTTGTTAGCTAATTTTTCCTTATATAGTTGTCAACCCAATTACTACGAAGTATACAGTTCAGATGTTTGAAACAGAATTACCTCAGCTAGCTCACTTATCCTTGAAATTAGTTTAGTTATTTTTGTGCAATGTTAGTAAGCCATTTTAATACTCCTTACAGATTCTTGAAACGAAGTTTTTAAGCATATCAGCAAGTATGAATAACAACAGGGGCATTCTTCACCATGACTTACAATTTATGGAATAAGAAAGATATATTCAAATGCAAACAACAGATTTCTTTCTTTTTATCTTTTTTGTTTTTGCCCTTCTTCTTCTTCTTCTTTTTGAAAAAATTCTGTGTTTACAGAAGCAACTTAATTTATATGCTGTTTCTGTAATTTTAGAGGACAGGGCAATCCCTAGGTGTCACAGATGGCGCTTTTTTGTCTCTTCAGTATTCAGTTATAATTTTCCTTTTTCAATGACGTTAGAAATGTTGGCAATATGAATTGCAAACCATATACATGAAAGCTACAAAATCAGAGAAACTTAATATTGAATTTGTAAGAGAAGGAAATTTTTCACCTTTCTTTGCCCTTCAGGTGTTCTTAATTCTTTGAAATATCGGATGTTATTGTGAGATTGGATCAAGTTTTTAATGATGTTGGAATATGATGCAATAGGATCAAGTTTTTAATACATTTTCTTTTGTGCAGGTTTGTCTATGATGACTGGAGTATGCCCCATACTGCAGCCAAACTGAAATTTCCTTACTATTGGGATGAAGAATGCTTTTATGAACCAAAGGATGAGCTGTGATATCCATTCTTGACCTTTCACTTCTGTATCCTGGTGCAATGATTTCAAAAAAAGTTTATTACGTGTGATCCTTTTGGACTTGGACCAGAGGTTGTAAAAGATTTACTGAAGAAAATTTCAGATTATGACGTGATTCATCCATAGTATATTTCTGGCATAAAGTCTCAGTGCTATTGCAGCTAATTGAATGGATGTCCTCATCAAGGTTTCTATCAAATCAAAAAGAAAATATTTTTTAAATAATTGAATGGATGAACTGCTTATAAGTACCCTTTTCCCAATTAGGCTCATGAATGATTGAACCTCAACTGGATTCAATTGTTTTAAATTAGTATTGCAAGTGGAACATGAGTTGTTTTAGGTCAACCATTCTCTTCATGCATAGGAATAATTTGAGCAGCAGCTGAGGTGGAACAGATTATTCTATTGATGTGGTTACTAATTAATCCACCTATTGTTTTCATAGGTATGGATTCAGGCTAGTTCGTGCACCATTTGCTGCCAGAAATCTTCATTTCAGTGAAAAGAAGCTGCCATTACTATTATGGCTGCATCTTTTTTCCTCTTCTGCTGCTACACCCCTTGGCTCTTACTGAAAATGAGCCCCACTGATTGTTTCAGCTCATTACCCAGTTTTGGTTAGCCTGATTCCATCCCCGATGTTTAAAGTTGTTTCAATTAGGCGGATCCCAACCTGGGTATCACTAGTTTTTTCATAGGAATGTGGGAATGCCGAACCTGGTTCATAGGAGGAATCTCGCCTACAAGCGGGTTGGTTATTGGGTCATCTTGGTACCTCTGGTATGATTCTTGCAAGTGTTGACCAGAAGTCATCATATTCATTATTATGCCTGGAGCTACATCAAAGGCTGCAGATCGGTTTTCTATCCCACTAGGTTTTAGCTCTCGCAAATTAATACCTTGTCTTGAGGAGGGATGGGATGTTCTCTGTTCAGGAAAAACATTTTCTAACTCCTGGTCACCAAATATTAATCATTGATAGCTTCACGCATGATAAGAGTTCTCAAAGAATTAATTGTTGACACTAGTTTTTTTTTTGGACTCAACAATCTTAGAATATGCTTGATTCATGGTTTCATTTAGATTGAAACATGTCTGGCCCATGAATTTAATAAACTCTAAACATACCTTACGAAAGAAAGTATTGCAACTATCAAGGAGGGGGTAGTTTTATTATGAATGACTACCACTGGAACAGTCGAGTCACGGTGAGGGAGAAAAGACTCCCCTTGCATCATTTGGAAATGGAAAGGTTCCTCTCCCAGGGACGTCTCTCATTTCTTCCATGGGACTCTTTAGTTCGACTCGCTCCCCTTTCTCAAGATGCCGTGATCGCCCTTCCTAGCCCTTCCTATCCCACCAAAGATACCAAAAATTTTACTATTCGGTAACTAATTATATAGATTCGATCGGAATGTACGAGAAAGTATAATCGGTGCAATCAAGCAATTTGATTGACTTCATTTCCTCTCCGGCTTAACATAGGAGTGAAATGCAGGTGATAGAGAAGAAAGGGTAGAGAAGTTAGGATAAATAAAGATAGAAAAAACTAAATTACAGGGGCTAAGGCCTAATAGGTATCTCTGCATTTATAATGCTTTGAAGGTTGTAGCTGCCAATGGATTGAAACTTCCAGCAACTCCTTGTTAGTTTTAAAAACCATTGAAATTTCCTCGGATTAATAACGGCCTTATAATTTAAATTTTCTCCAAATTTGCCAATGGATTGAAACTTCCAGCAACTCCTTATTAGTTTTAAAAACCATTGAAAATTTCTCCGATTAATAACGGCCTTATAATTTAATTTTTCTCCAACCTTTAAACTGACCAAAAATTTAATCACCTATGACCTATGATGGCAACAATCCTTACTCATCAGAAGTTATCAATGAGTCTCTGACCTCACATCCTTTCATCTTATATTTAAGAGGCCGAACAAATGATGTTAACACATCACACATTGCATCTATAGTCCCAAGTACTGCAGCAACAAAAGAATCTCACCAAGTTCATAAGATAGAAGCCCTGTTTTGCATTGCAAAGGTCATGATTTCTCACCTGAAGATATCGTATTCTTAACAAGTTGTTAGAGAAATCTTTCATAAGATAGAAGCCCTGTTTTGCATTGCAAAGGTCATGATTTCTCACCTAAAGATATCCTTCAAAGATACTATTGTTGCATATTTTTGTTTTTCAACCTAAGATCGAGATGGTAGGGCACGTCAGGATTTGGGTTGTGTTTTTTCATCCTTGTAGACTTGCAAAACGGTCTTCTTGCAGGGATTAAGATGGGTGGTCCTTGCGGAAGACTCTGCTTAAGTTAATGAAAAACTCTGCTTAAGTTAATGGAAACCTTTAGCCACAGATAAGGTGGAGAAAGTTGTTAAAGAAAGATGCTCAAAAGAAGGTCTCTAGAAAGCAATGACATTTTTAAGGGTTTCTTAGTATTCTTGTTTGCTTGCTTGAGGGGTCTTGGAACCTGATATTTATGCGCTATCGAGATGGTAAATTGTTACCTGATTTCTCGGACGCAGTTGTGAAAATTGGCGACTGATAAGGATGATGGATGCATACGTTATCAAGAAATACAAGATCCCGTTGATCATGGAGGAAAGGTACCGTTTCTGTCCCCTGTTTTCATTTAGGAAGGCTTGTTCCAAGATCTTTGTGATCGGAGCGATTTTTTTTCCAAGATATTCAGTGTGATTTGGGCGAGGATGATGTTTATCCTGAGGAGCTGGAGTTTGGTTCTGCTGAGGTTTGAAGAGTGTCTGGCCCTGCCGGGGGTCGAGGACTTTGCTCGGCCTTGGTTTGAAGGAAGCTCAGCCCTGTCGAGGTACAAAGATTACGGTTGGTGTAGTTGTCTTTTTCTGCCATGGGGAGTGAACTTGTTCTGAGCCTTGCAGATGATGGGTTATGCCCAGAGGTGGGCCCTATTGCTGCTACATCCATCCATTGATGCGGAGACAATTTTACCTTGCATCACATGCCCCCCACTCCCTAGTCCAAAGCAGGTTCGAGCATAGGGAGTAAAGTCCTGGTGGCCGAATTTTATTAGCAAAATTTGAACTCTTGGAGGTGCGACATGATGATGCCATAAATGCTGAGCCATCGTGCCATCATTTTTGTCTGTCGAAAGATGAGAGTCTTTTCGGTTTCCAATCAAGGGCAGTTGGTGGAATGACACGTTGCGAAATCGGGGATTACGGCGCTTGAACTGAAGGTTCGCGATCCCTAGGGTTTCTTGCCAATGACATTTTACCTTTTTGCTAAGGCGATTTAAAAGGGGGCGACCAGCATCTTCTCCAGTGATGCCTTTTAGATCTTTGGCCTTATCTTTCTCTAAGATCGAGTATCTTTCAGCAAAAGAGTGTCATGGCCAATTCATCCCTCGTTTGCCCTAAAGACATAGAGCATCTGGCTTATATTCCCTCAACTATGACTCTGGCAAACTTGGAGAGAATTCGTTGGGAATACTAGATTCCTGGCGACTTTGTCCTACAAGTTCTGAGTCTTGAGCAGAGGGCGTTGGAAATATTGGTGTATGGGGTCTTTTTTATAAAGAATGCTTCAAAGCTAGCATCCGTCTTCCTCTCCATCCAGTCATCAAAGGGGTGATGAAGTTTTATGGCATTTGTCCCTCGGCGGTGGCACCAAATAGCTAGAGACATATTATGGGATTTGTCTCCCTGTACAAGTTCGTGGGGTGATAACCATGGTGCCCTTGTTCTGAGCTTGTCATAACATCGTTTTCCACCGAACTTCTTCTTGGCCCTACATCGATCCTCGAAGGGCCTTCAAAAGGATCTCAGGGGCCTCAACTTCTATAAAAGGGTGGAAGTCCAGCTTATTCATCGTCCAATGGAGTGGTGAATGCCACTTCCCTCAGTCATGAGAAAGTTTCCCCGAGGACTTGAACAGAGCCCTAGGGTTGTCGAGGCAGGAGATCAAGGACTTAGATACCCTAACCAATGGCCCCATGTTGTTGGTCGGGATCCTACTGGCTAAGGATGTCCTTTTCAATACAGGGCTTAGTAGCATCGACCCTCGAGGTAAGTTTTAACTTAATGTTCTACTCACCAGGCTTTAGATGCGTCTACTTGTGTGTGGCTAACCATTTGTTTGCTTGTTTGTAGTAGCCAAGTCAGACTTCGGAGCTCGATTGAGGGAGATACTGAAGAAGGGTGCCCAAAAGCATGACAGCGAAAAGAGATACAAGACGAGAAGCCTGATGGTGACAGGGTGGATGAGAGGTCTCGCTCGGCCTTGTCGAGCCTAAAGAAAAAGAAAGACGACAAGAGTCCTCGTCCGCCCTTGCCAAGCTTGGGAAAGAAGAGGGTTAAGTTCAGTTCCTAATTTTCCTCACTGATGGAGAGTAATAAGGACATGTCAACGGAGAGGAATGAAGGCATGTCGGCTTCGAGGGAAAAGGAGTTGGCGAAGGAGATTTGGAAAGTACCGACTCGGAAGGGAAGGAGTTGGTAGAGCAGCCGCAAGGCCCGCCATTGGCTGGCCGTGATGTTACCCCTCTGCCCGCTGAGGGGTCTTTCCCCGAAGAGCGGGGGGAGACCGAGCAGAATGGTGAGGGTCGAGAGGGGCCTTCGGCTGAGGAAGTTGATCGGGCTAATGTCCCCCGCTCGACCCGCTCTGATTCTAAGGGGGAGCCGATGGTCGATAGGCTCCGCTCCCTCTTTCATCAGGGAGAGAGTCCCTTTAAGGGGGAACACAATGAGGACGGCAAAGGCAACGTTTTCTTCACAATTGACGGATCGAAAATCCCTGAGGATTTAAAGTTTTTACTTGCAATCAGCAACTTTGAACTCGTGAGAACCATGAACATCTACGCCTTTTGGGTAAGCGAGGGAGATCATCGCTTCCTCTTTTTTTGATATGTTTGGTTGTTTTTGAACTTATTTGCTACATCTTGCTGCAAAATGTAATTCTTCTAAGAAAATGTCTAGTCACTTAATCTTAGCGACAGAGGCTCAAGCCCAAGCCTTGCAGGAGAACACCAATCTTCAAAATAAAGAGGGCTCAGTTAGCGAACTCTCTGAAGAGCTAGCTAAGGCTCGGGCTGAACTTGAAGAGGCTAATAAATCGGCCAAGGTGGCCAATAAATCAGCCGAAGAAGCCCGAGCAAAGTTGTTGAAGTTTGGGTGGAGGCCGTAGAAGAAGTAAATATGTTGAATAAAAAGCTCGATAACATGTTGCAAGTTTGAAAACAGTCAGAAGCAGGCTGCGTTAGTGCAACTGTGCAACACGAGGCAGGAAAAGATCGAACAAAGTTGGAGCATGCCGAGAAGAAGCTTTGCCAGTACAAGAAGGAGAAGAAACTCCAGGAGCAAGCTGCAAAGGGAGATGCTCGACATGCCAAAGCGATGATAGAGGTATGCACTTGTCTCTTCCACATTGGCGGATTATGTCCTTCTGATGATGAAGCTCACTTTATCTATCATGCTTTCCAGGTGAAGCTTGACAAGGCTAATGCAACGGATAAGATTAGAATGCTGACTGAGGAATGCTATGAGCTTTAGAACTAGGTAGTTGAGGCTAACAATCAAGCTGCCCTAGCAGTTAAAAAATACAAGAGTTCAGCCGAGTTTAAC
Organism: Calamus simplicifolius; assembly: GCA_900491605.1. Taxonomy (NCBI): domain Eukaryota; kingdom Viridiplantae; phylum Streptophyta; class Magnoliopsida; order Arecales; family Arecaceae; genus Calamus; species Calamus simplicifolius. The sequence continues at coordinate 807,739 of UESW01004436.1, read as the reverse complement.
GAGGAAAAGCTTATGTTCTCCAAGGATGCTTATAAGTTGGCGATGAGGGAGATGCGGCAAAGGTTCACTTAGGAGTATCTGGACCTGGATTTGTCGTTCCTTGAGAACAAAGGTTACTGCATCTCATCACCGGCCGATCCTTCGGTCATGTCTCATTTGTCAACCGATGCAGAGTATGAGGATGGTGCCTTGGAGATTAATTTTGAAGAAACCAGGGAGGTTGACTCAGCGGGGCTTCCGCATACTATCGAAGAGCCGAGCCAGCCTACTTTAGAACTTCTGCATCCGATAACTTCTTCTAAGGAGGGTGCATCGCTGAGCCAGCCTGCTTCAGAACTCTTACATTTGGCAGCTTCTTCTGAGGGGGGCGCAACACTGACCAAGCCTTGAATACTTTTTATGATGTAGAAAATTTTTATATCTTTGCATGCCTCGAGGCACTTGTAATCTTGCAATGAGATTTTTAATGAAAGAAATTTTTTTGTTTCCTTCTCTATCTGCTTTTAAGCAATGCCTTTCGCCAGAAACTTTGCTTATTGGCCCATGCTTTTTTTCATAGGCTGCTAGGTAGTCAAACCACTGGGGCTTCATGATAATGATGTGGAGAATATAGGCACTCTACCCTGCCAAGGTAAAAAGATAACATATATAATCGGCCTTGCTGAGGTTCGGAGAATATCATTGCTCGGCCTTGTCAAGGTTCGGTAACTATTCGGCCTTCCTGAGGCCTTAACTCTGCAGTTGGTGGGTCATGTTCCCGAAGTGGGCTTTACCACCTATTCATGCCGGTTGACTTATGAAAAAAATTTTTCTCGCATCACGTGCCCCCCCCCCCCCCATCTCTAGTCCGTTGTTTTCATTCATTCCTAGTGAACAAGGCTCAGGTAGTTGATTCCAACCAACGAAGGTTGAGATTGAGGGGGAGCGCTATTTTCAATACGATGCGTCATTACTCTATCTCATCAGGCAAAGGGAGTCACTTTGAGTTCCCACTAAGGACAACTGACTGAACAACATGTGACTGAACTAGAGATTAGAGTGCTTGAACTGATAAGCCTTGATTCTCCAGAATTCTTCATATTATTGTCTTTTGCTCCCCTGCTTGATGGCTTTCAAAATGGGAGGACCAGCATCATCCACAGCCACATTTTTTCCAAGTCTTTGGCATTTGACCTTCTTATCTTTTTGCTTTCCGGACCGAACACTCCTCGCTAAGAATGCAACCTCGGGTTGTTCCACCTTCGGGCATGCTAAGGAGCTAGAGTTGGGAACCTTCTTCTACGAAGAATGCCTCGAGGTTAGCATCCGGCCTTTGCACAACAATTGAGGGGATGATGGAATTCTACGACATCTCCCTCCCCTGGTGGTGTCGCTGGATAGTTGGCACTATATTGCAGACTTCGCCTTTGTGCACAAGTTTGTGGGAATGCCAACGATGATGCCCTTGTTCAGAGATGTTGTTCCCTTCGATCAAACGAGGGGCTAACTGTGAGGGGCCTAATAGGGCTCCATCCATGTCGATGCTGGAGATTAAAGATCTCATGGTCTTCTTTAGCGTCTGGTTCAAATCTTGGGGCTTAGATGAGGGAGCTGCTGAAGAGTAGACCGGGCAGAAAAGACGAGGGATGGTTCCGCCTGATCTCGTCGAGCCACAAATAAAATGATATCAAGGATGTCTCCAAACATCCTTCACCGATAAAAAAGATTGAAGAAACGTCGGCCCAACAAAGGTGAGCCGACAAGGGAACCGGTTAAGGATGGGAAACCCAAAGTAGACGCAGTACTACTTGCAATTGGTCAGGTTTAAGACCTTATCAGTGTAGCCATTCGATGGCACTAAAAGGTGATCCTCTAAAAAAGAGGTTGTTCCAGAGATTGATTTCCTCAATTTGAGTATTGATTGCTTGGACATTCTCTCCCCATGTATCGTACAAATATCTGAGGGGCTTGAAGAGCGTCGGAGAGTGCAGGAGAGGATGCTCTTGTAATTTTCTTGTACAAAGAACTTCAATGAATGAGATTCCTTTCTTCTTTTCTAATTCCATATGAACTTTTTTTTTGTCAAATGATTTAGGCTTTGTCACTTTCTTAGCTTCTCAGGTGTCATCGAAAGCCACATATGAGTGCCCCGATAGAGAATCGAAGAGAGCTATAAATGTCTCGATCCAACTGAAGGTTTGGGGAGGCAGTAGGAAGCATTCGGCTTCGTTGATGTCTAGAGATTAGGACAAAATAGGGGCTTAGCCCCTTTTAGAATTCGAATATAGAGTAAAACAACTTTCAACTCAATCTCACCGATGTTCGGATATAGACTCAGCCTTGTTGAGGTACAGAGGATAGTTTATATTTTACTTGGCGCGACCAAGGTATGAAGAAATCGCTCGGCCTGGTCGAGATATGGAGATCGCTCAGCACTGCCAAGGTTTGAAGATAACTCGGCCTTGCCAAGGTATGGAGAATAGTTTATATTTTACTTGGTACGGCTAAGGTACAAAAAAATTGCTCGGCTCAGTCAAAGTACTGAGATCGCTCAGCCCTATCGAGGTATGAAAATCGCTCGATTCTACCAAGGTATGAAGAATAGTTTATGTTTTATTTGACGTGGCCAGTGTATAGAGAAATTGCTTAGCCCAGCAGAGGTACGAAGATCGCTCGACCTAGCAGAGGTCGCTCGGCCCTGCCAAGATTCGAAGATAACTTGGCCTTGCCAAGGTTCGGAGATAACTCAGCCCAGCTGAGGTATAGAGAATAATTCTGAAGGATAAGTAATTGGGAGAAAACTTGTTTCTCATTAACACCTTGAATAAGACAATCATTTAGATTAAAGATGTCTATATACGGAGGAGTCTATCATAATGAGTAAAGTAATTCAATTGAGTAATACTTTACTGGTAATATATTCAAAGGTTGTCCGAGTTCCATGTTCTAGGAATGGATTTTTCATCGAGGTCCTGAAGCGCATAGGTGCCAGGCCTGATGTCCTCTATCACTTGATATGGACCTTCCCAGTTTGGCATTAGCTAACCTTGTTCCATCGGTTTGGAGACCAAGGCTTTGTGGAGCACCAGGTCACCGGGAAGGAAGAACTTCCCCTTTACTTGAAAAGAATAGTATCGAGCCACACTGGACTCAGCCATCCATATTCAGGCTTTCTCCCTGACTTCTTCGATTAGGTCGAGGTTAGCTCACAGCTGTTCATCATTCACTTTCTCATAGTAGCTTTCGACTCTGGACGAAGGTAGGCCTATCTCGACCGGAATGACTGCCTCGGTGCCAAAGGCCATCCTAAATGGAGTCTCTCCTGTTCATATTCTTTGAGTTGTTAGATAGGCCCAAAGAACGTGATGAAGCTCGTCCACCCACCTGTTGCACGCTCTATTTAGCCGAGTTTTTAATCCTTGTAGCAGGGTTTGATTGACTACTTTTACTTCGCCACTGGTTAAGGGGTGTCCTACCGAGTTAGCTGATGGCTAATGCCATGGTCTTCACAGAACTTTCTGAATCTCGGATTATCAAACTGTCGGTCATTATCGATAATAATTATGTGTTGAAGACCAAACTGACAGATGATGGATCGCCAAATAAAGTCCTTGGCCCGGGCCTTGGTGATCTGGGCAACTGCTTCGGCTTTGACCTACTTTGTGAAAAAATCGATGGCCACAAACAGGAATTTCCTCTGTCCCATGGCAGGAAAAATGGGCCAAAGATGTTCATCCCCCACTTTGCAAAGGGTCAAGCCATCGTAATGGGCGTTAGAGATGCTAATGGAAGCCTCTAGATGCTCGAATGATGCTGGCACAAGTCACAGGCTCGGACAAGTCATCCAAATCTTTCATCACAATGGGCCAGTAGTATTCTTACCTAAGCACTTTGTTGGCCCAGATGGCAACCCAAGAGGGGGGAGGTGAATTGGGTTCTTTAAAAATTTATTCTTTAAAACAATTTCTTAACGAAAGTGCACAAGTAAAGTGAATTAATAACTACTATGCACAATGTGAAGAAGATAGAGAGAGAGAGAGTCAAAGGCATGACAAACACAAAGATTTATAGTGGTTTGGTGTTAGCCACACCTACGTCCACTCCCAAGCAACTCTTGGGTCCACACTATAATCCCCTGATTATAGTTGAGTTGTTTTACAAGCTCATAACTCTAACTTGTTGTTTTATACGGGGTCACAACGAACCCAGCCGGTTTTCACATGTTCACCAGCACAAAACCTTAACCCAAGCTAATCTAGCTTGTCCCCGAGGTAAACTACCTCAACTAATTCAATCCCCTGATTGAATTAGTAAACAACAAATCAAGATAATGTTTACAACAATGTAAAGCTCCTTACACTGAGCAAATATGCAATGTAAATAAACAAGGGTAAGAAAAGCCTAATTGAAGCCAAGTGGATTTGAGCTTTTCTTCTTTTCTTCTTTTCCTCCTCTCTTTTGAATGGTTGAATCAAGCTTCAGCTCTGATTCTTGACCGAAATCTGTTGGAGATAACTTTGAGGAAATAGGGCTTTTGCTCTTCTTCTCTTTTCTCCTTTGAGAATCTTCCGAATTTGAACTTTTAGGGCTTGGGATTTCTCTTGAATCTCTCTTTGAATGACAGACGTGGACTCAAAGATTTTTCTCTCTTTTTCAATGGATATATCTCTTGATTTTTCTGATATTTCTCATTATTTTTTCAAACGGATGAATCGCCCTTTATATAGAGTCTTAATCCAAGATTATGTGAGAAATAGCCGTTGAAATGTATCTTGGATGATTCTCCACGCAAGAAAATATATTCGTTGAGAGTTAGGTGGAAAAATATATATGTTAGAGCTGATTCGGCACTTTTGAAAATCGTCCTTGACAGGTTGGAGTTGGCTCCAACCTTTCATGTGTCGGCTCCAGATCGTCTTTCCAAAATAGCCAAAAATCGATTCGACGTGGAGTTGGCTCTAACTTTACAAGGTGTCGACTCACCGCTGACTGGAGTCGGCTCCCGATTTCTGAAGTGTCGGATCCAAGAATTGCTCCGAAAACATAGTCTATGTAACTCAGGTTAGAGTCGGCTCCACAATTTCATGTGTCGGCTCCGAAACTCTAGGTGTTTACTCCGAACCATACCAAAAATATATAACTGTTCTCATACACTCTAAAGTCGGCTCGAGACTGTTAGGGTGTCAGCTCTAAGTTCTGAACTTAAATAAATTCCATTGAAATTCAATTCAAAACTGATTTCTAAGTACCATTTGGATAAATAACCAATCTTAATTCCTGAAACACTTATCAAATCTATCAGAAACACAAGGAATATACTCGTGGTTTTTTGTTAATCATCAAAATCAATAATTGGGTAAATAATTTCTCGATAATTTTCCCAACACACTTTGTGGCGAGAGCTTGGCTTCCTAAGTGATTGCCACAGATGCCTTCATGGACCTCCTACAGAGCATAGTCAGCCTCTAATGGTTTGAGGCGCTTGAGCAGCGGCATGGAGAATGAGCGTTTATAGAGTTGTCCTCCATGCAGAACATAGTGGAAGAACTGTATCTTTAGCCACCTAGCATCCCTTTTGTTCGTGGGAAGGGTTCCATCCCTGGCGTATGCCAGAATAGGATTGATCCATGATGGCTCGGATTCGAGCTGCATCACGGCATTGGTATCCGTTATACTAGGCTTTTTAAGAACTTCAAGATAAAACTTCTGGTCCAGATCCATGTAGTCGATAGTGGCCAATTTAGACAGAAGGTCCGTCCGAGCATTTTTCGCTCTTGGAACCTGAATAGCCTCAAGCTCAGAGAAGTCATATGATAGCTTGTGACCTTCTACAAGTACTGGATCATATTCGGCTCCTAGGCTTCAAATCCTTCATGTACGTGCCTGATCACCAGTTGAGAGTCAGTGTAGATGTCTAACTTCTTGACCTTCAGATTTCTCGCAATTTGGAGTCCGGCGAGCAAAACTTCATACTCATGGTTGTAGTCCCAATGATACAGACAGTACTTGATTACGTCTCTCCGAGCTAGGTTTCCTCAGAGGGGCCTCGGCCAAGGGAGTTGATGTTTGATTTTCATTAGGATTTAAGCTCATAGTGCAGTAAGTGGGGTGAGCTGGTTGAACCTTCGCGCTGAACTTTTAGAGCGTTACCTCGATGGTAGAGCCCTTTGTCGGCGAGGCGGGCTCGCAGGGTGAGCTAGTCAGCTTTTGTCCTAGCCTTTATTTCTTTCTTTCTTGTTTGTTCCGCTCAAGCCGATTTTCTAGATTCTTCAACCCTATCGTATTTATTCGCCAAGGTCAACATATCAGAGAGGCTTCTGGGGTAATTCACTTCCATTGCTAGGTAGAAGTCCCCTTTCTTTGATACTCCGCCTACTAGGTGAACATAGCCATCTCATGATTGAGGTGGTCAACTTCCAGCATGGCTGCTTTGAAATGGCCTAAGAAGCTCTTCAAAGACTCTCCCTCCCGTTGTTTTATCTCAGAGAGGGACTCTGATCTTCATCAGTAGCGACGGCTATGGACGAATTGGCTGATGAAGGAGCGGCCAAGTTCATCAAAAGAGTTGATAGAGTTTAGCTTCAAGGTGCCGAACCATACCCTGGCAGGTCCTCGAAGAGTTGAGGGGAAGGCCCAGCATAGGATTGCATCTAAGGCTCCGTGGAATAGTATGATGGATCGAAAGCTACTCAGATGGTCATCCGGATCGATGGTACCGTTGTATGGCTCGATGGCGGGGAGCTTTATGTGTGGCAAGATCGCCTCCTTCATGATCTTGTTAGCAAAGGGTGGACCATGTTTCACCCAAGGCTTCGGATGAGATGTATGCTTGACGATGTCTAAATCCAGACGCATCTCCTAGATCTTCCGCTTGATCACCTCATTCTGAACAATTGGAGAGGCTGGACAGGGAGATTGTGGTCTTGGCGTCAAATCATGGTGAGAAGAAATTAGGGACAAGAAATGGACCCGATGGGCTCTGCTTCCTTCTCATGGCCAAGCTGTTGTGGGAGACTCATGGCCTCAAACTAGTTGGGTGGAGGAGCCATCAATTGAACGGGGCAGCAACCCCATCAGGATGTTGCTGGTTGGGCGCAGCCAGGGGAAGGATTCTGTGAAGGCCCTGCACCAGATGCACCAAAGCTTGAACTTGTTGGACTAACATGTTGAATTGGTTCTATGTAATGGGGGCCATGAGCGATGGCGGAGCTTCGAGCTGAGGCGATTATGAGGATGTCATATTTTGTATAGGATCAAGCCTTTGAAAGGCAGCCTGGTCCGAAGCATCTATAATTGTCCTTTTGCGATTCACCATTGTCCCTCTTGTTTGAACCTTTTCTTTGGGTTTTCAAGTTTTTAGGGACTTGGAACCCTTCATTTAGTGCCAATCTGTTGCTGCAGATTTTCGTTCTCCAACCTGGGATCAAGATGGTAGTGCACATCATGATTTGGGTTGTGTTCTTCCGTCCTTGTAGACTTGCAAAACCGTCTTCTCACAGAAATTAAGATGGGTGATCCCTACAAAAGGCCCTCCGATATCCAAATTAGTGAAAACCTTTGGCCATAGATAAGGTGAAGAAGGTTGTTAAAGAAGGACGCCCCAAAAAAGGTCTCCGAAGAGCAATGGCGCTTTTAAGAGTTTTTTAGTATGCTTGTTTGCTTATCTGAGGGGCCTTAGGATCTGATATTTATGCGCTACCAAGATGGTAAGATGTTACCTAATTCCTCGAGGGCAGTTATGAAAATTTACTGCTGATAAGGATGATGGATGCATACTTTATCAGAGAATACGAGATCTCGTTGATAATGAAGGAAAGGTGTCGTATCTGTTCCCTGTTTCCATTTAAAGAGACTCGTTTCGAGATCTTTGTGATCAGAACGATTTGTTTTCCGAGATGTTCAGCGCGATTCGAGCAAGAATGATATTTATCCCCGAGATGTTAAGCGCGATTCGAGCAAGAATGATATTTATCTCAAGGAGCTGGAGCCCGGTCCTGCCGAGGTTTGAAGAGAGCCCGGCCCTACCGGGGGTTGAGGACTTGGCTTGGCCTTGCCAAGGTTCGAAGGAAGCTCGGTCTTACCGAGGTATGGAGATTACGGTTGGTGCAGTTGTCTTTTTCTGTCACGAGAAATGAACTTCTTCTTAGCCTCACAGATGATGGGCTATAGTCCAGAGGTGAGTCCTACTGTTGCTACATCTGCCCATTGATATGGTGACAATTTTATCCGGCATCAGATACCATATATGTAACCAGTCAATCACTCGTCATTGTGCTTCATTCATCTACCTCTGCCTTGATTTCTTGGAGAAGATCTTCCTTGTTGTCTTCAAAAACACCAGGGTATGTTTTCACAGTGCCATCTTCCACGATCCATATCTCAGATTTCTCTTCATCCTCGCACACTCGAGATATCAGCTGGGAGTCATGGCTCAACAAGATGACCCCACCAGTGAACTGATCCAGTGCATCAGCCAAAGCATCATCACTCTGCATATCTAATGATTTGTGGGCTGCTCATCCAGCAACAGAGTGGGAGGCCTAGACATAGAAAATTGAAGTAAACACACCCGCGAGCCTTCTGACTACCAGATAGGCAGCTCGGCAATAGGCGTAAGGTGGTTGTGGCTCGGCAGTCCAAATTTGCCGAGCTTCGCACGAACAGCCTCTTGCTTGCTGAAGCCTTCCTGGTCCGGATGAAGCCGGAGGAGATACTGAACAGGGCTCTCTTTCATTGTCGAGAGATCCACAAAATGCTGGGAATACCTCTCAATTATCAGCTTCTGGCTCTTTAACACCTCACCTTCGGTGGGCACCAAGTCCCCCGCGAGCAAATTCAACAGCGTCGACTTTCCTGCTCCGTTAGGCCCCACAATGGCGACCCTCGTTCCCATGTCGATGCCGACGTCAACGTTCGAGAGCCTCAAAACCCCTCTCTTCGGGTAACTGAAGCTGACCTCAATGAGCTGCAAGAAGGGAGGCGCCAGCTCGGCGGGCTCAGGGAAGCTGAACTGCACGGTGTAGTCCCTCCACTTCTGGGCGAAGTCCCGTGGGTGCTCGTCGTCGTCGTCTCCGCCGCCGCCGCCCGCTTTCCCCTTCGCCTTGCTCTTGGCGGCTTCGTTGGCCGCGACGTACTTGGCACGGCCCTTGACCTTGTCCTGCTGCGCGGCCTTCCTCTGCTCGTATCCTTGCGCTTCTGCTCGTATCCGCTCTCGAAGTCATCGAAGTTCCCGCAGTAGACGTGAAGCTTCATCTCATGAAGGTGGATGATTTCGTTGCAGACGGTGTTAAGGAGGTCGCGGTCGTCAGAGACCACGACGAGCGTCTTCTTCCACCGGCACAGATACTCCTCGAGCCAGAGCACGGCCCTGAGGTCAAGGTGGTTGGTCCGTTCGTCGAGCAACAGCAAGGTCGGTTGCATAAAGAGGGCTCGGGCTAAAGAAATCCTCATCCCCCACCCTCCGCTGAATGAGCGATTGGGGCGCGCCTGCATCCCCTTGGTGAACCCCAGCCCTGCCAATATCTTCGACGCCCGAGCCTCGGCCGCATCTGAATCCCAGAGCTGCAATCTTTCGTACAAAACCGCAAGCCTCTCGCCATTCTCGTCATCCTCCTCCCCTTCTGACCTCTGATAGACGGCCACTTCCTTCCGGAGGCTGACGAGCTCTTCATTGGCAGAGACCAGGCATCAAGGGCGGTCCGGTCATCGCCGAACACCTCCTGCTCGACGAGGAGCGCGTTGATGTTCCTGGGCACTGGGATCCTCCGCCATGTGAGAATCGTCAGGAGGGTAGTCCACCCTTGCCGTTGGGACCGACAAGGTCGTAGCGCTTGCCGTGGGAGATCTTCAACGTAGTGTTCTGGAGCAGGTCCTTGCCGGCGGCCGAGACCGTGAAGTTTTCGACCGAAATATCCCCAAGGTTGGCGTCGGCGGCGGCGTCGTCTCCGTCAGGATCGAAAGCGAAGGCGCGGGTGCCGATGACCACGTTGAAGACATCTGTGTCTTCCCTCAGAGTCTCCTTCCGGGCGTGGTCGGCATTCGCTGCAGCAATTTGCTCCTTCTTCTCCCGCTTCTTGAGTTCCTTGGGGATCTCGTCGGCGTCGCCGAGATCAGCTTCACCGACATCGCTGGAGGGTGGCATATCAAGCTCGGGTTTCAGCTTGGAGTTCTTGGAGGCGGCGGTGGACGAGAGCTTGGGCTTTTCCATGCTGGCAAGGATGACGGAGACCGAGAGCTTCTCCTTCTTGCCGCCGCCGCCGGCGCGGCGGGACTTTGCCGACTTCGAAGAGGGGGCAGTGGAGGAGCGGTTTTCGGATGCCAGATTCCTCCCCATTGCGGTGGGCGCCGGCGTCGGTCTTCGGTCGGCGATGGGACAGCGGAGGAGCATCGACTCAAGGCTGCGACCGATATTTATAAGATAAACCCAAGAGAAGGGGGATCCGCTTTGGTCCGGATTCAAGGGGAGCCGGTTTGGCATGGATTAGGCTTTAAAGAAAAATTGTGAAACCAGAAAAAATAAAAACAGAAATAAGGCTAGCTAAAAAAATAGAAATAAAAATAAAATTTAGTTCAAATAACCAATGGTTATAAAATAATTGAGGAAAAAAATCAGATTTGTCTAAATATGATTTAACGATGATTTATTGAAAAGCTGGACAATTTTATGAAGAACCACAAATCCAATGTATTATCGTTGTTTGACTTCAAAGATAGGTGAAAATTAAGTATCAAGAAAACTTGCTAGTTTGTTAAAATAATGTTATAATGACAAATATTAACAACAAGAACAGAACAAGAGAGCAATATGAAGAGTCAAGAGGTTTAAACACCAATTACTAAAATCGTCATCATAAAATTATATAACAAAAAGTGGAAGACAGAGAACCTCGGCGGAATCGCGCTGCAATGCAAGCTTGCTTGGGTGGGAAGTTAGGGGAAGAAAAACAGAGTTGAATGAGTGATTTGCTGACATTCCTATCGAGTACGGACTCAAATCTTTGCGCTCTCGACGTACATTCCATCACAGCTATCTGAACCCCATCAAAACCACGGCGTTCAGTCTTCACCGAACCTGGACGATGGGCGTTCCCGTCCAAAGAGAAGTCGTTCATGGACCTCTTTGTGGGTTCCATAATTGATCCCTATTTATCTCACCGTAGGATTATGTATTTCTCAACATGATCTTTTAAACAATTCGTTCGTGTTAACATGCGTGCATTATAAAAATTTAAAACGATGAATGAAAATAGAATTTGACTGCTTTTATGATAAATTCTGAAAAAAAAGGGTGGCTAAACTTGGCTGAAGAAAAATTACAGCTCTAGGTTATGATACATGAAAATTATAGGCTATTGGTAAACTATGGCTGCAGTGTTATTTCTCTCTCCTTTAGAACAAACTCTGGATATAAGAATTCACACTTTGTTTTCTCGATTAAAACAAATTGATACTCATTAGGCTTGGAATTGCAAGCAAATCTCAACATCAGTGAACAGTTGGAGAGGCGGTGAATGGGCACCTTCCCAAAGTATTCCACAACACATAGTCTCCAGAGGAAGCCTGTTAAAACCAAACAATTACGGTAAGCAACTAGCACAGAATGGCCCAAGAAAGATCCGTACACATTTAAATCACAATTACAACTACCTCAAGAACCTTTATAATCAACAAAAAGCAGTATATGATGCGAGATTTTTATGGCAGTAATAGAGAGGGGGCAGCAAACATATAACTTGATAATTCTATTCTATATAAACTGTACAAAAAATGCAAAGAACCTTATACTGAATGATTGTTGCTATTATTGGTCTAAAATTTTTTGAAATCCCTTCATAAAGTAAGAAGATTAACTAAAACAAGCTGCAAACCAACTATTTCCCATACAACCAGCAATAAAAGGGATAAAGAGATACTCATGAATCTGCATGGTGGATTGGAGACCGCACCCCCAACATACCGGCTACATGTGGTGTCATTTTTACTTTTCCTTTACAGAGTTCACTAATGGGTAATGCAATCTATTATTTATTTATGGCTGGCAGGTTGGCTGCTTTAATTTTTGGAATGCAATCTTAGAAAGAAGAAATGTTGGAAAGTCCTTTATAACCAGAGTCATCTTAAAAAATTAACCACCTCCATCAACTATTTGCAGAACTTAAAACTTTTGACAGAAACTTTAATGGAAAATTTAAGGCACCGTGTTGACTACTTAAGGTGCCTGAGAATGATGATTGCTTCTCCATTCAGAACTTCTGACATCAATCTAGTGATGGAGGTGTAATACATATATATATATATATATATATATATAGACACACAAACATACAGAAACAGAGAGAGAGGAGGGTAGAATTAATTATATTTAAATCTAGCCAAATCCAGGATCCAATCATCTTCCCCACCTTGGATCTACATAGATTCCAAAGCCATCCCTCTTTTTTCACTTTTTCATCTTTAAGATTTATAAACCATGGGATTCAAAGGTAAGAAAGGTAACCAGATACAAGCTTGGCTATACTAAAATGTAGCCAGTCCTGAGATTCGATCTCCTTTCATCCACACAGACCCTGCAGCCACCTCACCTTTTTTTCACTTTTTACTTTGAGATTCATGAACAAATAGATTCAAAGGTGAAAAAAAAAAGTGACTGGATCTAGGCTTAGCTACATTTGGATGTAGCCAAATCCACCTCTCTCTCTCTCTCTCTCTCTCTCTCAGTCTGAGAGAGAGAGAGAAGAGACTAAAAAAAAATGATCACATACCTGCATAGAGAACTCTGCAGGTGCTTTAATAGCTGGATAAATGCTTACCTGCACAGCACAGAAATTTATCAGACACGATAAATGCAAAAGATTGCCAAGTTTAGTGCTGCAATCACAAAAAGAGAAGAAAAAAATCACAGTGGCCATGAACATATATGCATAGCATTCTCCAAGAAAAGGTCGTAAATCTAAGAAGGTGAACTAGATCCATAGGAGTATGATACCCCTTTCCTCTATGTTATAGGATTGAATAGCTGGAAGAAGAAATAAGATATAATAGTCATGGCCATGTCAAACAGTTACAGAAGATCTGGCATGGGAATAACCCTTCTACAGAAATCAGTGCATCAATTAGTTGAAGAAAAATCTAACTACTATTGTCAAGGAAAATGTTCTCTTCTAATAACATCATGTTGTGAAGCCTACGGTGAACATATTTATCCAGATTGACCTCAAAAGTGTAATGACAAAGTAACTAGGACAATATCACTTTTCAATGATTCATTTAAAATCAACCTATGAAGATTAACCAATATACTCCACTTGCTCGGTCATCTATTTCCAGACCTATGCTGCAGATTATTGGGTCTGAGGAATAACTCTTAGCATTCTTAAAAAGAACAAGAAACAGATAATACAAACTCATTCTTTTGGTATAGACATTGCCCATGTATAAGTTTTTGGATACAGAGAGCATCACAGAATTTTATTTTGGAGAGGTAAAATAAATTCTGGAAGTGATAAATAGATGAAATGTTCTGCAGTAACAAATGGAACCTGTGGAGTGACTTCGATCTTAATTAGCTTTCCCAGCTTGCTGGTGGTTGGACCAATAAGATGCATAAATTACTGCCTCAGAAGTCAGTAATCAGGTTAGCATCATCCTTCAGTAGTCCAGAAACAAGATGTCATAAGACATGCGACTTAAACCGAATTAAAAATTCAGAAGAGTATCTGTCAAATGATCAAAAAAAAGTTGGTCTTTCAAATATTCAAATGAATCTGACATTGACTTGTTCTCACATGCCTATCTTATTCTTGATCACAATTGATTTTGTCAAGTTCAAGGCATTGAGTTCATTTTCATTTGAAGTGTCACTGCTGTAGCCTTGATGATGATGCACAGTTTTTCTCGAGTTTGCTCTTCTCTAAGATAACAGGTATATAGAATTAATTACCACAAACCTTATAATCAACGTCCTGGTCATTAGCATCTGGCAAGGGTAAGATATAAAGACTAGGGATCATAGTAATTAAGATGAAATCATATAAAGAGTTCAGATTTGGCTTATCTTTTCTAACTATGGAATGTAATACCTAGACATGATGTTTATGGCTGCCAAAGTTTTCTGATGTTGATGCAGGAAAAGTAAAGAGTTATTACAACTTGTTTTCATCCTGATAGGTCCTATGTGCATTCAGGGGCACAGTCCTGGAAAATGGTTGGCTAAAGATGTTATAGAAGACAGATTTAGGTGGGTGCCTTTGTGCTTTCTTTGTTTGAGTTGGTAAGAGTCCTTGGCCATTCTCTTCTATTTCTCTTAATCATGTTGGCTTTAGAAAGCCGTCCTTCTTAGGAGTGGTATGTGCCCCCTCCCCCCTCCCAGAAAGAAAAGCTTAAGAAACCATAAATCTTGGCCAAGATGTCATTCAAGGATGGGAATCAGTTGTGCACCCCTCTGTGTTCCTTAAATAGCAAAGAATCCACAACTGCTTAATCTGATATTCTGAATCTTGTTGGCTTTGGAAAGTCTTCAATCTTAGGTGCCGTATGTGTAACCCTCCTTAAAGGTAACTTATAGAAAAACTTGAAAAGCCAGAAATCTTGGTCAAAAGGAAGAATTAGATCCTAAAATTGGTTTGTTTCACATGCTTTGATATGTTACATGAGGATGAAAGAAATGCAAGGACGGTCAAAGAAAGTGGCTGCATGAAGTGAATAGATTCAAACATGCAAGATTGAGTGGCTGCTGCCATCCAGTAAAGAGACAAATGTGAGGGGAGAAAAAAAAATCATAATTGTCCTTAGCTTCAGCTTGATAATGAATTAAATCTTTTAATTCTGCGAAACAGCTCATCCACAAGCTGCCACACAGTACTTTGAAATCTTATTTTGTTCCATTCTGTATAGAGAATGAGTACATATGATATTAGATAAGGACACTAATATAGACATCATGACCCAATAGGCATTTATCTTAGAATCTTCACCTAGGTCATCTAGATGAAATGTTTATAGAGAAGAGCACAACAGGTACAACTAGTTGTTGGTCTGCTCACACTATGCATGGAACAGCTATTCCATTTTTCATTTCCCACCCTCATATTGGAAGCAAAATTGAGGAGTAGAGAGTGATCAAAGTTAATATCTCAAACAATAGAGCTAATAAAACCTTGAAAACCTGGAACAGGTGAGAAGTCTTGTTTCAGTCACCAATATATCAGCAGCACAAATCATGTGCTTGAGAAAGTAATAGTGGCTGATGGGCTTTCCAGTGGTGGTTACTATCAAATATCAGGTACACTGTACGCATTTGACTGACCTGTCTAGACTGATAAGTGGAGCTCAATTCAACTTTGGATAAGTCTTGTCTACCCAATTTTAGATTGTGATTTTGACTTTTCGGTTTCTGTTGCTGGAAAACATAAGTCAATAGGCATAGGAGGTAAAGTTTTATGCTCTTCTTTCAATAAATTTACATAAGAATGATTTCTGTAACAAAGATAAGAGATCAGTGTAGGCATGCCATATGGACAAATAACAATCATGTCAATATAAAGTCAAGTTCCAGGAAAAACAACTAAGCAAAAGCAGTAAATTAGGACAGCCAGAAATTCACAAATCCAAGAGAACATAATGAAATATGGACATCAACACGCTGAGCTAAACCACACACTCGTGTTGTGCTCTTTTATGGTGTGAGAATAGAATAATTAAGGGAACTCAATTTTTCAAACCTCTCCCAATATCAGGGCTTATGTCAGCTGAAATGGGACAAAATAGTACAAAGGTCACATCACCTTTTCCAATCTAATGCCCTAGAATTATGGAACTTATAGTAACTAAACATAACTAATAGATATAGAAACTAAACATAACTTATATCCAATTAAGACTTCAGGTATAACTTAAAAAGATAAAGACCCACAAGCTGCATCATGAAAATGGTTTTCGAATGAACAAGCATTAACCTTTTAAAAGAAATTCATGACATATCAAATATGACATAAGCTTAGAACCAATTCTCTTACAGATTTTGGATCAATTGACATTCCTGACAGTGAACCACCCAAAATTTTAAAAGAGACCTGCAAAAAATGTATTTAATACTTGAGAAAACTAAGCAAGAACCATACAATAAATAGCCAAAATTGAATATCAAAGATTTAAAGAAAACAAAATGAACATGCAGTCATGAAAAGATATTATCAATATTAAATATCAATAATAATTCATGCTAAAAAAACATCTAACATGTTTGAAGCATGTGCACTACACATGCAACATTGCAGAGAACAAATGCTTGGAATGCTTGACTACCAACCAAAATGTGGTGCTTTTACAAGCTTGCATTCATTAGCTATATAAATACAAAAGCGTTTTATTTACAATATTGGTTGTATGCAGAAACTCTGTCATAATCCAAAGCATAATTTCTCTAGATATTAAGGTTCAAGGAGGTTGCATGCAAAATAATTCTCCCATTGTCAATATTTCTCTATAGTATATATGTTGTTGGTACCTCTAGTGAATATTAAAATATTAGTTTCTGTTAAAAAAAGACAGCATAAATTCTAGACAACTATATGAAGAAGTTGACTAGATTAATAAAGCACAAAATATTCCATTGATCATAGCATCACTATTATCAGAATAAATAGATCCATGGGTCAGATCTTATGATGTGGACTAAAATGGCTTTAGACAATCCGGACCTCATTCTTGAATTACAATCAAAGAAGATTATATTATCTGGATCCATATTATGGACCATATGATCCAACTTCATCATGTCAATGCATACTAAACTGAGTGGAAGGTCCATTTTGCATGACTTATTGATCATACTAGTTAGACTTGAGAGATGAATCCCAGCACAATTTCAAAATTCTAAAAGTAAAGAGAAGAAATTGGAGTTCTTCGAGCTAAAAGAAACAGGAAATTTTTCATATTTTTAAAATTAATATGTCAAAATCTGATTCTTTTCTTCCTAACAGATTCTACCTAAAGGATAAATGAATTAGTATTATTTGTAGTGGTAGTGTAAAAATATCTTCAATATCAAGACATGATGACTGCTTCTAAGCACGCTATAAGCCTTATGATGGTCAAAAATTGAATTGCCAATTGCCTATTCTTCGTTTATCTATTTCAGTAACTAACTTTTCAAGTTTTTATTTTTTATTTTTATTTTTTGAAAGATCTCATAAAAAAAAAATAAAAATAAAACTTGCCAGCCATGATCTGATTCAATTTGAGGCCCTCTCCAATTTACAACTTGACTTCGACTTGGGAAGTGCAATAAATAAGAAGATCTCATAAGCAAATTCTAGGCTATCCTTCTAAATATCGCTAATGCAAGTGAATAAGAAGTTTCTAAGTAGGCATCGAACTACAGAGATATTGCACATATATTGCTCCAAAAACTTATTAATCAACAAATACGGATGTGAAATAAAAAGGAAGCTTACTTTAGCATAACTGTATGCTTGCCAACATAATGGCTCTTCCAAATCTACTGCCTGAAGGTCCTTATTCATTTTTTCCATCAGGTATTCCTCTATGTTAACATTATTAGAACTATCTTGTTCTACGTCACTACCTTCTTCGACTACACTTGCTGCAACCAACATAGGACGTGAAGGTACTCTCTGAGTTGTCCTTGGCAGAAATCTAACTGTACCCGAAAAAGTTGCCTCTATGCTTTTCCAGAAATACCCCGTCCGCTTGTAATAATTTTCCATTCAACTGCAACTTCCGTCATTGAAACAGTTCCAATAGAAGGGTTTCCATCAATGGATGCTACTCTCCTCTGAGGGAATGGCATAGTAACAGTACAAAACTCCATAGAAAGGGGAGCTTTGTAACCTTCCATTAACCGTAACCTATACAAAAATGCACCTTCATCTTCTGAGACCATGGAGAGCTGGTAAAAGCCTTTCACTGGAGGATCAAGTTTGCTTAAAGCCTGATAACGCATCAAAACAAAATTCCCAAGTGGTGGAGAAAACATCAGGGCTTGCTTATCTTCACCATGCTCTGACACTTGTGCACAATGATGGAAAGACAAAATCTCAACATGAGCAGCTTTCAGCCCAGTCAGGGGTAAGGAAACATCAGGCAATCCTTCTAACTCTGCTCTGCAATTTACTTGACCTGAAATTGAAATGGCATCTGGTATTTCATCTCGATCATACATTGCAGCATTTATAACCTCATGAATTGTAAATAGTATCCGCTGCTTTCCTTTGTACAGGTAAGGCTTCCATGCAGGTTGCTTAAGGTCCGAAGGAGGCAAATCAGAAGAAGAAAATCCATTTGACTTGATAGAAGATATATTTGATATATTAAGATCAAGAGGCGTCCCTGATCATGTATTTGTGACAATAGAAGAAAATCAGTGCAGGCTTAATTATTGTATGCAGCTTGTACGAAGCATTAATAAAAAAATGTTAAAAAAATATGAGACGAGAAATACCATAGCAGAAAGTACCAACCAAAGGGCATTGAGCTGCTAATAAAAGTTCGCAGTGCTTCCTTGTCAATGAGTCTGTAAGTGCTTTTAGGGGCATCTGTTGTGACAGTCCCAACCGCTGAAGCACCTGAAGTGGTCGAAGCTGCAACTGGTGCTGCAACAGGTTTTGCCCTGGCTGAAATGCTTGGTATGCCTATGCTACCAGTAAGCGAATCCAATAATCCTCCCATAGAAGGAGATGAGCTTACAACCACCTCGGGATCCTGTACATCACCAGCAACTATATCTCCCACAGCATGTGCTACCATAAATGCCCTATGATATAGAGGAGTGTAAGCGTGCAAACCATTTCAACTACCCACAATCTTAACTAGATGAGACAGGAATGTCTACATTCAATCAATAAGATTGTCAAAGTAATATAAGTTGATTATAGCGGAATGCAGAATCAGCTTTATTATGTCTTCTTTTTTACTGTAACTGAGAGTTCCTCTCCCCCCCACTATTTAACCTATTTTCAGAATACCAAAATGAATCCTAAAAATGTAGGATGTAAACAGTAGATGAGCAACCTAAAAGAATGATGAAAATAGATTAGATCATCGGCAGGTTAACAGGGAAAAGATATCAAACCTAGCATTAAAACAGATGCTTAATTATATAATTATTTTCCCATGCAAGTCAGACAATAAACAAAATTCACTATTGTACAAGAGGAAAAGCTGTAACATTGCAGCATTCATGATAGATTGCTCAAATGAATGATAACCTTTTATATGAGACAATTAATATGTTTTACAGAGCAACAAAATGTAAACTCCCCCACTTGATAAAGTCAAAAGGGTTTGACACTAAACTTGTCACCATCATGAGAAAAAGCATTGAGAAATTTCAAATGCTGAAAAATCTCCAGAAGCATATGAACTGACTTTCTCAAAGGTATCAAAGAAAAGTAACATGCAGAGGTAATATTACTATAAAAACAATACTATAAAACAAATATATCCTTCTTGAATTGCATCAAGCAGGGGACGAGTAAAGAATTTTCCAAAGCTTACATGTAATATGCCAAACATCTTGCCAAGATATCACTTTGCCATCATTTACCATTGCACAACTTACCTCTTATAATGTGGACTGTTCAACTTGGTGCCTATTGTCTTCACTTAAATCAGTTAGTCCACACTGTTTCTGCCACTAAATTTAGTTATCTGAATTTTTTCAGAGTTTTTACTGAATGTTCTGCATTTTCTTCAAATTTTAAATCCTTGCCCCTGGTCAAGTCATCATGAAAGCCAGATTTTTTATCATGCAACTGCTCGTTCACCCACATGAGCACAATATGACAGATGTGCCTTTAAATGTTAGGATCTTGCTGGTCTATTGGTTACTGATGGTTGTCTACGTCGGCAGACTACAGCCTTGAAGTTTTCTCCATTGTTTTTTGTTGCCTCTGCTCGACCTAGGAGTCTGGCGGTAGCTGATATATCTATTGCAGGTGGTAATAATGGAATCTGAGTGTCGTATTATCTTCTCAATGATAAGGGTGTTGGGATCAAACAGACTACATTAGACTATGGCATAAAGTAAAAAGGTATTTAACTTAAAAGAAGCAAACAATTGGGGCTAGGCCAAGGAAATTTAAAATTTTCTAACCACCCAGACTGAACAATACAAATACGGGCCTTACTTCTATGAACACCGAACCCATTGGCCTTCATTTAAAACTTGTATTCATCAGTGTTGCCAATTCCCAATTTAAATGACAGATCATGTATTCTAACACCCTAGCAACCAAGGCCCTCATCTCCCCAAACAAGAAACTGAATATCCTTTACACTCTTTTCTGGCCATATCCTATTGGATCTCATCACCTTTCCTCCACTCTCACAGGATCATGCTGCCTCACCTTCCACTGGGCCCTGCTGCATTGCCTTGGCACTCATAGATCATGGCCCCTAGCCATAATTCTGAATGGATGTTTCCTTTACCATATCACAACCATATTGCCCTGGCTTCTACCAGATCTCGCCATGTTGCCTCAGCTTCCATTGGATCTCACAACATCATCTCGACTCCCATTATATATGTCTGCATTGCACCAAATCCCATCAGATCTAAACATGACACCTCATTTCCCACTGGATCTACATATCACCTTCAATCCTACCAATTAAAATACGCCAAGCCACTTTTACCCCACCAGTTCTGACCATTGCTTGAGCAACCATGTCCAATGTCCCAAGAACCTCCTTACCAGAACTAGAAATTTTTTTTCAAGTTAATAGTTGGAAGGGTTAAAGCTGGTCTGACCAGACAATACAGTTGAGCCATCATTAGGTTGAACAGGTTTTAACGACAGGTCACAGGACAGATGGGTCAACCCAGATGCGTCAGCCATGTTTCTATCCTCTAAGTTAACTGCCCTGCAACCAAAGGCAGAGTAAGTGTATACAACTCAAGAAGATAAGTAGTAGGATACCAACATCTTTAGCATAAAGTTTGTGAGGTAGACACTAACCTCACACCATTACGCCATGGTACTCATTAAAGCAATCATATTGTAAGGAGGCATATAAGTGTAAAAAGAATCTTGCTGTGAAGAAGCATCAAAAAATCTAACACAAAGCCCAACAATTGTTTATCCATGTATCAATGATGACCAACAATAAGACCAATGCAATTCATAAGGAGATCTCAAAAAGAAACATTTTAGTGAAGTTTGGTCTTCCGAAAAGTATGAATACCCACCACAAGTACTATCACAAAAATGACAGGATGAAAATTCAAAGATGTAAATGCTTTAGTAACACCATCTTTAATAACAGGGCTTTAGTGGTAAAAATGGTGGCATCATGCCCTCACCATCAATGATAATAGAAGAGATATTGGATGTTGAAAATATAACAAAGAAAAAAAAAGAATAGGCATTTTCAAGTGTCCAAAAAGAATTGTGGAGGACTGCAACAAACTTAGATGAATTCCTTCCAGTAATAGACAGTATAGCCATTTGGAATATATCAAAGAAGGATTCATAAAGTTGATCACAAGGTTTTTTGGCACCATTCACTGAATTAAGAAAATAGATGTCATTTGTCCTCCAATTGCTACAGTGATGACATTTGTCCCCCAAATCCATAAAATTGTGCAGCCTAAAAGTCATTTTATTTATAACCATTTATTTGCCCCTAGTTTAATGAAATCTTTTATTCCCCTTTACATTTCTTTAAATCATCCTGAAGTCAGGAGCTTATCCATTTTAGGCCCGTTTGACAAGAAATGCATGAAAAAAAAAAGTCAATCAAATCTGCACTGAAGAAAACCTAATAACAGCAGTAAATGTTCTTAAAGTCAATGTTCCAAAGGACATTCCCCTAATGTATCAACGTCCACACAAGGAATAACTTCTAATACCAAAAAAATATGTCTGTGATATATTATATCCCACTTCTCCAAGTACAGGTAAAGAACATTAACAAAAATAAATCAGATATATGTTGCTGACAAAAAAAAAAAAAAAAAGCTCTTTCCCCTAATTTTCCAGAGGAAGAAAAAAAAAAGAAGAAGAAAGCTTCATCGATCAACTTCCTAGAATAAAGTCAATCTGTCTGTTTAAGCACCTTATCTAACCTTACTAACCCCTATCACAGAATGATAATGTGAATCACTAGTTGTATCCCATTACGTACCACCAGGGGATATACATATGACACAAAGTTGGCATGAAAATATGTTGAAAAGCATATAAGACCATATAGAGAAAGAAGTAGCATTTCCTATAAAAGCCTCAACGTATTTAAGATTCAACAAATATTATTAAAATGATAGACTTGCAATACTGAATCAATGCTTCTCTTACTTGGGCACTAGTAAAATCTGAATATGAAATTCCCATACAGCTTTGAGAATTGATAGCATTTTGGTTTCTGAAAAAAATACACTGAATTATGAAAAAAAACTTACATTACCCTGTGATACATGGAAGACTGAGTAGAAGGGAGGAGAGACTGCATTCCTCTCCAACTGAATTTCCACAATCAGATGTGGTACACAATTTCTCATATGCTTTAGACTGCCGAGGTTCAATGAAAGTAAGACAAGAATGTGAAAACTGCCTTTAGTATGCAAAACCAGTGGCCACAACATAAACTCATCTCCCTCCTCTGTCTTAATATACAGTGTTCTAATGTGGCGAGTGATTGGATCATCGACCCAAGAATCTGACCCTTGAACTGACTCGCTAAAGCGTATTCCAAAACCACGTGCAGAGCCTTCCCTGCTCAAGGAAATTAATAATGTTAATCATATTACATGCCATTAAAGCCCACAAAGAGCACCTACTAAGTTTCCTTGATCAGATGATATATTAATGAACTTGAACAATAAATTATATAGAACAATTTTCAAAAACCAAAATGAGTTTAGATGTCAAGTATTCTTGGAACAATTATGCCCTCAACAATATACAGTAGCCCACTCCCACCGCTAACTCCAGTCTCCTACTAATCGAACCTTTTTGGTTCATAATGTTAAGAAATTCCAGTAGTCTTGCGACATAAATAAGCATGTTCAACTCCTCACCCAAAACCGTAACAAAATTAACGAGAGGATCCTGCATGCCCGATGACTGACCTTTTCTTCCTCTCGGCGAAAGCCGAAGCCAACTCGGCATCCGTCGGCAGAAAAGGCTGCACGGAGTATCCAAGATCCTCCGCAGCGGAGCTCTCATTCTCTTTCTCACAAGCCAAACGCCACCGTCTCTCTACCACCGGAAATCTCCTGGTAAAAAAGCGAAAATCCATAAGGAATTCCACAAAGAGATAAAATCTAAGGAAATTAACGATGTGGATGCCCGGATCTTAGTTCGCCGAAGAGGAGATCGGAGGGAAACCCTAAACGGTGGGAGGAGACGGAGAGGGGGTGGGTATACCTGGAGAAGACGACGGCGTCTTGAGGGTTGACGATCCAGAGCGCTCGGATGCTGCAACTGGACATCTCTATCTTTTCTACAGTGTCCAAGGAAGCCGAGAACGGAAGGGGAGAGAGAGAGAGAGAGGTGAGGGGCGGGGGCCGGGGGATTATCGGATCGATAGGTTAGGCGAGGCGTCGTGGTAACGGTGGAGTGGGCTCGGACTGACGTGCAGTCCATGGGCCGGCCCGACTTTGAGCCGAGCCATGAGAGAAACCCGAGTTAGTAAAGTTAAGGAAAAGACTTTGTACACCGCCCCCGATGCAGCCTCCGATGCAGCAAGGCTTATATGGGTTGCACCGCCTCTTCTGATTGGTCCACGTGGCTCCTACGTGGATGACCTACGGGCTATATGGCTCTACTTTGATGTTACGTTCTGAACGTGACGGCCATTTAAAGCAGTTCGCTTTTTTTTAAAATTAGCGTGCGGACGAAAATGCCCTTTCCCTCCATCCTAGCGCCATTTTACGTTGTATTTCATCTGTGCAAGAAGAACTCTCTTTCTTCCCCGGTCGAAAGAAAATATTTCAGCTTCGAGGCTGGAAAACCTGGCTACTGGAGTCTGTGTACAAAAACTTCTGGAGGAAATGTCATCCGCAGCACAAAGTAAAAAGTCTTTCTTCCAAGTTCTTTCTAAAGCTCCTTTATTACACCAACAGTTTTTTCTGGTTAGAGTTAGTTAATGCGTGACCAAATCGTTTAATGCGCGGGTAACTTCCTTAGAACAAAATGGTTATGACATTCTGGGAGTCATAACTGTTTTGTAAGCACGAATGTCATACTCTTTTAACTAGGATGTTATACCTCATGAACTGGGATGTTGTCAGAGTGGTTCAGCCTATATTCCCCATTATTTCCTGTCCATATAACTCTAGTGTCGTCGTTAAAGCTATGACACCCCTGATATACTGTTAAGACACCGTAGTTACAGCCTAGGACACCCATGCTCCAAACGAAAGCTGGAGAAAAGCCTCGCGACACCGTAGTTACAACGCTACGACACCCATGCTTATAACCTTTGCGATCTTCGTATGTTGCTTTCCGGGGTATCGTAGCTTGTTCTATGGGGTGTCTTTAAATGCTATAAAGGATGTGATAAACGACGCTGGAGAGCAGGCCCACGACACCCCGTATGGAGAACAATCCCCGCGACACCCCGCTTTAACAGTCACGTCATTGGTGTCGTCGCCTAAAAGCTAGGGTGTCGTAAGATGAGAACTGGGGTGTCGTTAACAGCCTGAGTCGGTGCTGTCGTCGTTCACGACACCCCAGTTGAAAATTGATGACACCCTAGCTCTCATCTGACGACACCGTGCTTAGAACTGACCACGGCGAGAAGGCCCGCGACACCCAAGTTACTAAAATTTATTTTTATTCATAAAAAAAGAAAAAAAAAAAGTACATGAAGCCCTCACTGGGGCTTATCTCCTTCGGTCGCTGCGTCGGCGATCTGGCGCTGGAGGGACGCTACTTGCCCTCCAGGTGGCTGTTGGCCCGACGCAGGACCTCGATCTCTCTTGTTGAAACGGTCAGGTATTGCTCGGCCGCCTTGTTGAGTCGCTCGTTGATTGCGAGCGACTCCGCATAGACCTCCGCATCGATGGTGACCGTTGCGCGGCGGCTGCCATGGTGGCCAGTAGATCTCCCCTCGCCTCTGGAAGCCATCTCAGTATGAAAAAGCTGAAAGGTGATTAACGATGGCATTCCCCCATCCATATTTAAGGTACTCCTGGCGGGTGTTTCGATTGCCACGCGCCACCATCTCAGTGAGCGGTTCACAGGAATCGAATCGGTGCGCCCCCCCCCCCCCCTCGTTGAGTTTCGAGGGATGGGGAACAGAAGAGAGTTTCGGGAAGCCAACCGTAATAAGTTTTACGTCGTCCCAAGAGAAAATTCACGACACCCAAGGATGATTTGGATTTCGGCCAAAACTCCTTCGCGACACCCCTGTTGAAAGCTCACGACACCCTAGCTTTAAAGCGACGACACCCGTGCTTAGAAATGATCATGGTGAGAATACCTGCGACACCCCTTGTCGAATTCAGCCGCAACTCCTTCGCGACACCCCAGTTGAAATCTCACGACACCCTAGCTTTAAGGGGACGACACCCCTGAAAAGGTGATTAACGTGGGTTCACTGTTAATGCATGGGTGTCGTCGCCTTAAAGCTAGGGTGTCGTGAGCTGAAATCCAATTCTCCCTGGGGTGTCGCGGGGATTGTCCGCGTGGTCAGTTCTAAGCACGGGTGTCGTAGCATTGGTGCTAGGGTATCATGAGATTTCAACTGGGGTGTCACGAAGGAGTTTCGGCCGAATTCGACAAGGGGTGTCGCGGGGGTTCTCTCCGTGATCAGTTCTAAGCACGGGTGTCGTCGCCTTAAAGCTAGGGTGTCGTGAGCTTTCAACAGGGGTGTCTCGAAGGAGTTTCGGCCGAAATCCAATTCTCCCTGGGGGTGTCGGGGATTCTCTCCGTGGTCAGTTCTAAGCACGGGTGTCGTAGCATTGATGCTAGGGTGTCGTGAGGTTTCAAGTGGGGTGTCGCGAAGGAGTTTCGGCCGAAATCCAAATCATCCTTGGGTGTCATGAATTTTCTCTTGGGACGACGTAAAACTTACGACGGTTGGCTTCCCGAAACTCTCTTCTGTTCCCCATCCCTCGAAACTCAAGGAGGGGGGGCACCGATTCGATTCCTGTGAACCGCCCACTGAGATGGTGGCGCGTGGCAATCGAAACACCCGCCAGGAGTACCTTAAATATGGATGGGGGAATGCCATCGTTAATCACCTTTCAGCTTTTTTCATACTGAGATGGCTTCCAGAGGCGAGGGGAGATCTACTGGCAACCATGGCAGCCGCCGCGCAACGGTCACATCGATGCGGAGGTCTATGCAGTCGCTCGCAATCAGCGAGTGACTCAACAAGGCGGCCGAGCAATACCTGGCCGTTTCAACGAGAAAGATCGAGGTCCTGTGTCGGGCCAACAGCCAGCTGGAGGGGCAAGTAGCGTCCCTCCAACGCTAGATCACCGACGCAGCGACCAAAGGAGATGAGAAGCCCCAGTGAGGGCTAATGTATCTTTTTTGATAAATAAAATTAATTTTAGTAACTTGGTTGTCGCGGGCCTTCTCGCCGTGGTCAGTTCTAAGCATGGGTGTCGTCGCCTTAAAGCTAGGGTGTCGTGAGCTTTCAACAGGGTGTCTCTAAGGAGTTTCGGCCGATTCTCTCTGGGGTTTCGTGGGGAAGTTCTAACCATAGCAGTCATTAGATTTCAACTGGGGTGTCGCGAAGGTGTTTAGGCTGAATTTGACAACGTGATCAGTTCTAAGCACTGTCGTCGCCTCCCTGGGGTGTCGCGGGATTGTCCGCGCGGTCAGTTCTAAGCAAGGGTATCGTAGCATTGGTGCTAGGATGTTATTAGATTTTAACTGGGTGTCGCAGTTTAGGCTGAATTCGACTCGCGGGGTGATCAGTTCTAAGATCGCCTTAAAGCTAGTGTCGACGCGTAGGAGTTTCGGCCGAAATCCAACACGAGGTCAGTTCTAAGCACGACAAGAGCTTTCAACAGGGGTGTCTCTGAGTTTCGGCCGAATGTAATTGTCGTTTGGTGCTCATTAGATTTCAACGAAGGTGTTTAGGCTGAATTTGACAAGATCAGTTCTAAGCAATTGTGCGCGGTCAGTTCTATGCACGGGTGTCATAGCATTGGTGCCTTTCAACTGGGGTGTCGCGAAGGAGTTTAGGCTGAATTCCTCGTGGGGTGATCGTTCTAAGCATAAAGCTAAGCTTTCAACAGGGGTGTCGTGAGCCTTTCAACAGTGGTGGCCTTCTAATGCTTTCGGCCGAAAACTCTCGTCTCCTAGGGTGCCGAAATCAGTTCTAAGCAGTCGCGGGGATTGTGTCAGTTCTAAGCACGGGTGTTAGCAAGGGCTGGGGTGTCGAATTCAAGGGTGTCGCTTCTCACCGTGTCAGTTCTAAGCACGGGTGTCGTCGCCTTAAGCTAGGGTGTCGTGAGCTTTCAACAGGGGTGTCTCGAGTTTCGGCCGAAATCCAATTCTCCTGGGGTGTCACGGGGATTGTACGCGGTCAGTTCTAAGCACGGGTGTCGTCGCCTTAAAGCTAGGGTGTCGTGAGCTTTCAACAGGGGTGTCTCGAAGGAGTTTCGGCCGAAATCCAATTCTCCTGGGTGTCGGGGGATTCTCCGTGCGGTCAGTTCTAAGCCACGTCGGTGGTGGGTGTCATTAGCATTGGAGCTAGGTGTGTATTCTCAGTCAAATGGCCACATTTCGGGTGAAGGTGCACGGCCTCGCCTTATCACTAGGGTGTCGTGAGATGATAAATGGGGTGTCGTATTGTTTTAACCTTCGTGTCCTAAATCCTAATCCTTTGTCAGCATATATTGACAACTAAATCTATGGATATCATTGTTCATGACTGCGTGCCTATATTTTCACAGTTGATGCTGAAATTGTAGATCGGAAAGAAATCGATAACACTCCCGGCCGTGCACCTTCACCCGTCGCTCCAAATGCAGTGGATGATATTGTAGTTCCTCAAACTGGGATGGAATTCAATTCAGCAGATGATGTATATACGTTCTACAATGGATACGCGAAACGAGTTGGTTTTGGAATCACAACAGTGTGTAGCAGGGCCAACAACAAAAAACAACTTTGCTTCAAGCACCTGGCGTGTTGGAGGCAAGGAAAATCTAGAAAATCAGAGAAGAGTATGAATCATAGGGATACTGGGAAAGTTGATTGTATGGCATCCATAAAAGCAAGACTGAATGCTACAAGTGGTAAGTGGATATTGGATGAGGTTTCTCTAGAACATAACCATGGGATGTCCATAACATCAACTGGTTATCTACGGTCGCATAGGAGGATCAGCACACCAGAGAAGGCAGAGATCAGCAATTTACATGCCGTGAATGTTCCGACGACTCAGATATACTCTGCCATAGCAAGGAGAAAAGGGGGCAGAGGACAATTGGATTTCACCGAGAAGGATGCTCGTAACTTCATTTGTCGCGAACGTCAGTCTAAGCTGAAAGAAGGAGATGCTCAGTCGATGGTAATTCATTTCGCCGAAATGCAACTCAGAAATCCCAATTTCTTCTATTCCTTAGACCTCAATGATAATGGTCATCTGAGGTCTGTCTTCTGGATTCATCCAAGGTCAAGATTGGCATGCACATACTTCGGTGATGTTCTAAGCTTTGACTCAACTTACTTGACAAACAGATATCAAATGCCTTTTTGTCCATTCGTTGGGGTCAACCATCATGGACAGTCCACCTTGCTTGGATGCGCATTGTTGTCTGATGAGAGTACTGAGACATATAAATGGGTTTTTCAGACTTGGCTGGATGCAAATGGTGGTCAAGCACCTATTGCCATGATTACTGACCAAGATAAGGCAATCGAGGCTGCTGTCAAAGAAGTTTTTCCTAACACACGACATCGATTTTGTCTTTGGCATATATTGAAGAAGATACCGAAAAGATTGGCCACATTTGCACGGCAAATCCCAAGTTTATGGTTGATTTCGATGAGGCGATATATGATTCATTGACCATACAGTCATTCGAGGAAAGGTGGGCACATGTTATGGAGAAATATAAAGAATGCAAGTCTATAGATTGGTTCAATGTCCTTTACGAATGTCGGGAAAAATGGGTCCCAGTTTACCTAAAGGATACATTCTTCGCAGGTTTGTATGTCATTGTCTTTGGTTCATGTTCGCGTTAAACGCTTTTTTTTTTTGTTGACAAAATTTTGAACAGGGATGTCATCTTCACAAAGGAGCGAGGGCATTAATCACTTCTTCGATGGGTTTATAAATTCGAAGACAACACTAACGGAGTTCATAAGTAAGTACGAAGATGCCTTGGAAAAAAGATACGAGGCCGAAAATGAGGAAGATAATAGGACGTTGCAAACGATTGCTTTCCTAAAGACATCATCACCTTTTGAGAGACAAGCTGCAGGAAGGTATACAAGGAGCATTTTCAAAAAATTTCAGAATGAGATCCTTGAAATGGCTGCATCAAATACAAAATTGATCAAGGAAGCTGGCAACACGTGTTATATTCCGTAAAGTCGTATGAAAGGATTGAAGTCGATGGAATTGGCAAGGAGATGATCAAAGATTATATCGTGTCATACGATAGAAATATTGAGGATGTCCAATGCCAGTGCCGATCCTTTCAGTTCAAGGGGTACCTGTGTAGGCATGCCCTGTTGGTTCTTCATCAAAGTGACGTATTTCGTTTACCAGATAAATACTTCTTGAAGAGATGGTGCAAGGACATGAAATACCAATTCGACGAATTCGACTGCAATACTGAGGGTTATGATAAAAGCACACGAAACTCACGGTACGCAGTGACAATTTTTTAATTGAAATGTCTTAATATTTGTTATCGTTAATATTATGTTAATGATTGTAGATATAGTTTGCTGAGTCATCGGATGACGAAGCTCGCAGAGATAGCCTCCATGTCTGAAGATGCATTTAATGTAGTGATGGATGGTCTAACACCTATATTCAAAATTGCCGTGGATGCCAACTGCGCAGCTAAACCACGTACAGAGCTTGTAATTCAAGATCCTGAACAATTAGGACGAAAGGTCGCCCGAGAGAGAACAGATTAAAGAGTGGAGTCGAGAAGAAGTCAAAAAGATCAAGGAAAAATCAGGTCAAGGAAAGAGCTGCTTCAAGCATCAGGCAGACTTGTTTGCAGTCTATTAATACTGAAGAGGACCTGGAGAGAATTGTTCCGCCGTCCGAAACTTTGATGGACGAATTTGATGCTTATGTATTGAGTCAACTTACACAAGCATATATAAAACACGGGTGTCGTAACTTTTGAATTAGGGTGGCTTGGTCGCAAATGAAGTGCTTTCAAAATAGGGTGTCTATTTCAGTAAAATGAAGTGCTTTTAGCNGATCTCGATTTGGTTCCGTCTTCCCAAGTTGGACCCCTATGATGGTACCATCGATCCGCTGAACCATTTAGAGAGCTACAAAGTCCTCATGCAAGTTCAGGGGGATGATTGACTTCCTCCTCTGTATCGCCTTCCTAGCCATCCTTCGAAAGGCTGTGAGCACCTAGTACCTTCATTTACTGCTGCACAGTATCAACTCCTTCCGATAGCTGGAGAGGGTCTTCCTAACGCACTTTGAAGCATACTGGAAGATTCCTCGGGTGGCCGATAGCTTGTTTGCCATCTGACAGAAAGGCAACAAGTCACTGAGGGACTTTGTGGCCCGGTTCAAGGAGGCTGCACTCAAAGTCTACAATATCAATGATTCTGTGGCCACTCTGGCCTTGAAGTGAGGGCTATGCCCTTCTCGCTTCGCTTACTCCTTTGATAAGAGCCTCTCAGTTCTTATGTCGAGTTGCTAAGCTGCATGCAGAAGTACATCCGTACCGATGAAGCAGACTCTTTCCGAAGGGAGGCTAATGGAGGACCCAGCAAGAACCAAGCCCATATGGAGCCTAGCGGAACTCATTCCAGGAGGCCTAAGCCTCCCCATCGATCGAACAACTGGCCCCGGACTCTCACCCCCAAAGAGGAGCACTTTACCCCTTTGCTTGCCCTAATATCCTACATCCTAATAGAGATCGAAGGTGAGCCATACCTCCGGCGTCCCATCCCCATGAAGTCAGAAACTTCCTGCGATAAGAATCTCTACTGTCGCTTCCATCGGGATCACGATCACGACACGAAGGACTGCCATCAGTTGAAGAAGGCAATCGAGTAGCTCATCTAGTGAGGCTACCTTGGGAAGTTTGTCCAAAGGGAAGCTCCAACTGCACCAGGCTCTTTGGCACCTCCGGCCACCCGGGTCTGCATCGACAATGCCCCAACTGAGAAGAGTAGATACTGTAATCTCCTTCTCTAAAGGAGACTTAGAGGGGGTAGACAATAGCCATGATCTCCTGGGTAGCAGGCGACACTTCCAAGAGGCCACAGGGGGAGGAGAGAGTAGATACTGTAATCTCATTCTCTAAAGGAGACTTAGAGAGGGTAGACAATCGTAATGATGATAGCATCGTCATGTCCATAACGATTATGAAGCACCTTGTAAAAAGAATCCTTCTTGACAGTGAAAGTTCAGCCGACATTCTCATTTACAATGCCTTTGTTCGGATGAACTTATCCCCCGACTCTCTTCTGCCTGTGATTTGCCCTTGGTGGGCTTTACCGGAGACTCTATGAGAGTGAAGGGGGAAATCACTCTTCCAGTCATGGCTGGGGCACCGCCATGCCAAAGCATGGTCTTCATGAAGTTCCTGATTGTTCGAGTCTCCCTGGCCTACAATGCCATCCTCGGGAGACCCTGCCTAAATCTCTTGGACGCCATCATCTCCACTAAGAGACTACTTGTAAGATTCCCCTCTAGTAGAGGAGTCATAGAGTTGCGTGGGGAGTGGAGCCCGATGCCACTCTGTTACCACGTGGTTCCCAATCCCCAAGAGATGGTTGCTTCATCGGTGCTAAAGCTACTTGATCTCAGAGACTCAGAGAGGAGAGGAGAACCGGTTGAGCACTTGCTGACCTTCCCACTAAGAGAGGACCAGGAGGGGGTGAGGATGAGGAGGCCATGGAAAAGAAGGCAAAGAAAGGTTGGGAGGACTAACCTGGATGAGGGCGAAGGACATCAAATGCAGGGTTTCAGAGGAGAAGGTCACGGAGGAAGTTCAGACTTAAAGGAAGAAGAAAAAATTTTTGGAGGCGTGAAAGGCTAGGTGTGGGACAAAACCTCCCTTTTATGTCATTTTTCAAATCGTCCTACCTAATTTGATCTACCACGTGAACATCCGCCACTGGATGAGATGCCTCGGTAACCACAGGGCATGTACGGAGTATGATCTGCGGCCCATGATGGGATATTGATAACATCAGCTTAATTATGGTGGTCACCTTTTCGTGGATTCCGAAGGGTTTCCTCGATTTCGAGGAGGATCCCTCTGAATTTGACAGTGAAGAATGACAGGACGATAGTGTTGCGGTGCCCCATATCTCCAGCATTGAAGAGTCATCGCTCCCCGAGGATACGTGACCCTCCCCGCAATTAATGGCGCGTGGGGATCAGCCATCGAATGATTTTATGCCCCTTTCGATGGGCGAAAAATGTAACTCCGCCAGCGCTCAGGGATGGGGGGCATCTAATGTGGTGATCAAGCGATGTTAGGGCTAACAAACAAAGTAACTGACGAAGATAAGAGGTAAATGGCAGAGCCATTCAACAAGGACCCCCAGAGTCCCCAGCTAATCCGGGTGGCACTAAGGCCGACTCCGGAGTCGGCCTCCAACATCGACTCCAGAGTTAGATTCAACCCAGTACTCATGGCCCCCACGTGGCCCATCTGACACCTACAACCGCCATGTGGCCCACTACCACTTGCGACCCCGCATGGCTCCTGCGGCCACTGCCAGTTATGGTGCATGCTCGACAAGACCAGACCTACCTACTGCCTGTGGTGCTGCACAAGACGAAAAAATGGCAGGCTACTTGACAAGCTCAGGGATAGTTGCGACGTCCCTATCGGCCTTGTCGCCTACCCTCCATCAAATGATAACGTTTCGGAATCAAAAACCTTCCAAAAGGAAGGGTAAGAGGGAACCCTTGAAGAGGTATAAGAATCTTCGCTCATAATGGGAAGGGGATCAGAACTTCAAGTTTTTTGACTAAGTCTTTTAGTTTACTACTCACTACTATTTTTTAAGTTACTCACTTGAGCATCGGATTATCCCTATCGGAACAATCGGTCTGGAGACTTTTTTTGCAGAATTTCTGCAAAGAGGAGGTGTTGGAAAACTTTGAGATCCATCTTTCAGGTGTTCGGCCTGCGACCTTACCTGACATTCAAGAAAAGTGATTTGACGATAACAGGCAGCAGGCAGCGTGATCCTTTTAACTTTTTCAGATGGATAAACAAACATAAGAACAGATACAAACATGTTGATTACGTTTACTACATGCCATCATAAGTTGCACTGAGGATAGAGAGAGAGAGAGAGAGAGAGAGATGACTTAAATTCCCTTACCACGGGCAAAGAATCCTTCTTGATCTGTATGAACCGCCTCGCACGTTCATTTATATCGGGTCTCGGATCTAGGAGTATTTTCTTCCCACTATGCTCGGTTGCTGCTCCTTCCCCACCACTACCTTTTACCCTTGTGGATGGCTGCTTCTTTGATGCATCCTTGATAGTGGCAGAGTTCTTTGGTGGCTTCGCAAGGGGGGCGCCAACCTCTTGATCTTTTGCTGTAGCGCTAGTCTTTTCAATTGTCTTCTGGTGCAGGTGCTCCACAGGGATTACTGTTGGAGGCGCAAGCTGAGGCTGGCCACTCTGTTCGACGACAACCTGGACCTGAGATTCCCTTTTCTCCACTGTTGAAGGGCTGGCATCATCTTGAGGGCCCGTGCTGATTGGTTTGAATTTGTTCGAAGGAAAATTCTGAAAAACGAAGTTGAAGAGCCTGGAGCAGATGTTAAGAGGCTTTGCTGGGTTATTCTTCCTTTCCATTACTTAAAACTAGAAATATAGATGACCAGGGAAAGAACAAGGGGAGAACGGTGAAAAGAGGGTGATGCTCACCTGGGGTTCCAAGGGGCGATGGCGAAGGGCAGATGTAGTTGGAGATTTTGTATGAGTATGACAGGCCAAGTAGCTTTCTTCCAAGACAAGTTCGCGTTGAATTGAAGCAGATAATGGAGGCAAGCAGTATTCAGTCCTTTCTCACCTTATCCAGTCCTAAGATTCCAGCTGTAATTCGTTAGCTTTGTAAGGCTCACGTCACATAATGACACAAGGTGATGGCGGAAGCAAAGAACCGTTTGAGCGACGGAGGTCGAATAGGATTCCATATTTCATCCGGTGACACTTTCAGTCATCGTAGAACAAGGGGGTGTTGATGCTCGATCACTTTGAGTCGGCGTCCTTGAACCATTCCTCCATAGAAATATCGGAGTCCTTCCTTTGTCTTCAAAGCCTGCAAGAAGTCCTACGGCCGGGTATTCCGGCGGGGACCCTTAGACGCTCAAGTTAGTGCTCTGGGCAAACAGTCGTAAGCTTAAGAAAGCTCGAAAGAGAAAGAGAGAGAGGCTCAGTATGAGAGTGTTGAGTTTTTTTGGAGTTACCTCTTCTTACCTAATTTATTTACCTTTATACTCTGTGTAACTTGCTTGAGAAGTTGGATTCTTATCCTCTAGTGGGAAGGAGTCACGTGGAGCCTTATGATGGACCATGACTTTTGGGGCTCATTTAGTCTGAGTGGCTGAAGTGTCATGATGACTAAGGACTTTTGGCGGGTGAAATGTCAGGGCTGTCATTTGTGAGGCTCAAAATGCCGCCACTTGTCAAGACTTTTATGATAAATGATATCTGTCAATAAAGCTTACCTCTTAGTGGAATGTGAGAGCTACAAGCGATGTCACATCCTTCATCACTTTTCTCTTTTCTTATTTTGATATTTGTGTTCACCTTGACTCGGCGAATCTAATGCCGAATTATGGTAATCCGTTGAAGATACTCGACTGATCCGTAGTTCCGAATCAATCTATCACCAGCTGTCATTTATAATTATGAACTATGACGGTGCCCTGTCCTTTGACAAGCTCCCGAGGGTCTTAGAAGTGTCGGCCTTGGAGCCGAGGTGGCCGAGCGGGGTGAGGCCGATTGCCGAGGCCGAAGTGGGCCGGTAGGTGCCGGCCTTGGAGGTGCCGGTCTTGGAGGTGCCGGCCTTGGAGGTGTCGGCCATGGAGGTGCCGGCCTTGGAGGTGCCGGTCTTGGAGGTGCCGGCCATTGAGGTCGTCGGCCATGGAGGTGCCGGCCTTGGAGTGCCAGTCTTGGAGGTGCCGGCCTTGGAGCTGTTGGCCATTGGGGCCGTCGGCCATGGAGGTGCTGGCCATGGAGGTGCCAGTCTTGGAGGTGCCGGCTGGAGGTGCTGGCCTTAGAGTGTCGGCCTTGGAGCCGTCGGCCATGGAGGTGCCGGCCTTGGAGGTGCCGGTCTTCGAGGTGCCGGCCTTGGAGGTGCCGGTCTTGGAGCTGTCGGCCATTGGATCCATCGGCCATGGGGGGTGCCGGCCTTGGAGGTGCCGGTCTTGGAGGTGCCGGCTTTGAGGTGTCGGCCTTGGAGCTGTCGGCCATGGAGGTGCCGGCCTTGGAGGAGAGTGTCGGGGCTGACTTGGAAGAGAGTGCCGGGGCCGACTTGGATGAGGTGGGGCCGACTCGAATGAGGCGGGGCCGACTCGAAAGAGAGTGTCGGGGCCGACTTGGAAGAGAGTGCCGAGACCGACTTGGATTTTTTCTCTCTTCCCATTCCAATAAATGCTGGCCAAGTCATTGTGACACCATTAGATGCTGGCCAACGTCATTCTCCACCATTAAATGCTCGATTTGACTAGCGGCCATTAATGACTGAAGGTGGCCTTTCAGAGAACCATCGCACGTGAAGTGGCCCTTTTTCCTTTCTATTCTCTTTCTTCATTATGACGAGATACTTGTTGCAGCTGGGAGCAAGCTGCAGACGGAACTAAACGCCCACAGCGTCCTTGAAGAGAAAATCTAGAAGGCCAGCAAGGCCGCCTAGGAACTAAGCCGCTTAGGAAGGCCGCCGAAGATGGCCGCCTAAAAAATTGTTTAAAAATTTTGTTTTTATTACCCATGGTCCTGTTAACTGGTCCTATCAGATGCCCCCTACACTCCTAGCTTGTAGGTCCTGCACTAACCAAGCTGAAGGAGTGTAAAAAATTTTTAAGAAACATTGGGGGGGTAAGTTTATTACCTTGTGCTCACCACTTAAACAGTGTACACCCAATTTTTTAGGGGGGACGCTCGTCAATTAGTTGGCAAGGCAAAAATAGAGCTGATGAAGCTGCACTAACGCCGCTGAGGCTGAGAGATAGAGCCAACAAGGCTGCAATAAAACCG
This sequence comes from Calamus simplicifolius, assembly GCA_900491605.1. Lineage (NCBI taxonomy): Eukaryota > Viridiplantae > Streptophyta > Magnoliopsida > Arecales > Arecaceae > Calamus > Calamus simplicifolius. Next base: position 771,386 of record UESW01004436.1, on the reverse strand, counting down.
ATGAGATTGATATAGCCGATGGGGCGAAGCGATAGAGCCGCTAAGGCTATAATAATTCCACTGAGGTCGTAATAATGCCGTTGGGACAGAGGGATGGAGCCACTAAGGCTGATAGAGCCGATGAGGCAATAAAGCTGTTGAGGCCGCTCGAGACCAGCCCGAGGGCAGGCTAGAGGCCTGACATACTTGTGGCTGCCTAGGACCAGCCCGAGGGCCGGCTAAGGGCCTAACATACTTGTGGCCGCCTAGGACCAGCCCGAGGGCCGGCTAGGGGCCTAACCTGACTGTGGCCGCCTAGCACCAGCCCAGGGCCGGCTAGGGGCCTAACATGACTGTGGCCGTCTAGGACCAGCCCGAGGGCCGGCTAGGGGCCTAACATACTTGTAGCCGCCTAGGACTAGCCCAAGGCCGGCTAGGGGCCTGACATACTTGTGGCCGTCTAGGACCAGCCCGAAGGCCGGCTAGGGGCCTAACATACTTGTGGCCGCCTAGGACCAGCTCGAGGGCCGGCTAGGGGCCTAACATGACTGTGGCTGGTAGGACAGCCCGAGGGCCGGCTAGGGCCTAACCTGACTATGGCCGCCTAGGACCAGCCCGAGGGCCGGCTAGGGGCCTAATATACTGTGGCCGCCTAGGACCAGCCCGAGGCCAGCTAGGGGCCTGACATACTTGTGGCCGCCTAGGACCAGCCCAAGGGCCGGCTAAGGGCCTGACATACTTGTGCCGCCTAGGACCAGCCCGAAGGCCGGCTAGGGGCCTAACATACTTGTGGCCGCCTATGACCAGCCCAAGGGCCAGCTAGGGGCCTAACATGACTGTGGCCGCCTAGGACCAGCCCGAGGGCCGGCTAGGGGCCTAACATACTTGTGGCCGCCTAGGACAGCCCGAAGGCTGGCTAGGGGCCTAACATACTTGTGGTCGCCTAGGATCAGTCCGAGGGCTGGCTAGGGGCCTAACATGACTGTGGCCGCCTAGGACCAGCCCGAGGGCCGGCTAGGGGCCTAACCTGACTATGGCCGCCTAGGACCAGCCCGAGGCCGGCTAGGGGCCTAATATACTTGTGGCCACCTAGGACCAGCCCGAGGGCCGGCTAGGGCCTGACATACTTGTGACCGCTTAGGACCAGTCCGAAGGCCGGCTAGGGGCCTACATACTTGTGGCCGCCTAGGACCAGCCCGAGGGCCGACTAGGGGCCTAACATGACCGTGGCCGCCTAGAGCACAAGACTTGAACTTCCAGAGGTTTCTCACGCCGGTCTAGGGTGTCTGTGTCTTTGGGCTGCCGATGTCCTTTTGAAGCCTCGAGAGGGTGACCTAAGGGCACTTTGACCTGGCTTAGGGTCCTTTTTGAGACCCCGAAGGCGACCCGAGAGTCGCTGTGGTAGGATCATGCTTGGAAGCCTTTAACCCCAGAGGGTGACCTAAGGGCACTTTGACCTGGCTTAGGGTCCTTTTTGAGACCCCGTAGGGCGACCCGAAAGTCGCTGTGGTAGGACCATGCTCGGAAGCCTTTAACCCCGGAGGGTGACCTGAGGGCACTTTGACTTGGCTCAGGGTCCTTTTTGAGACCCCGAAGGGCAACCCGAGAGTCGATGTGGTAGGACCATGCTCGGAGCCTTTAACCCCGGAGGATGACCTGAGGGCACTTTGACCTGGCTTAAGGTCCTTTTTGAGACCCCGAAGGGCGACCCGAGAGTCACTGTGGTAGGACCATGCTCGGAGCCTTTAACCCCGGAGGGTGACCTGAGGGCACTTTGACCTGGCTCAGGTCCTTTTTGAGACCCCGAAGGGCACCCGAGAGTTGTGTGCTAGGACCATGCT